>CAJQZM010033789.1:0-29773 GCA_907164665.1 Colias nastes
TTTTTTTTTAATTTCGCTAATTTTTCATCGCCAGCTTTACGTACCTGGATGTATGTGTATGTTTGGTACTCTTTCACGCAAATATTACTAAAGCGATTACAATGAAATTTGGCACACACATAGAGGGTAGGTAACTTGAATTAGCACATTTAATAGGTTTAATCCCGGAAATCACACTGGAACGGGAACTATGCGTGATTTTCTTTGAAAACGCGGGCGAAGCCGCGAGCGGGAAGCTAGTATCTACATACTTATAAAGGTGTGTAATAAAAATGCTTTACGCATTTTGTTAAACGTTACTTGAAATTTATATTTTTCGTCAAAAATTAGCCTAGGTACTTTATTAATGTCATAAAATACTGTTTATGATAAGTTCAATGCTATAGTTAAACGGATTTATTTTATTTTATTCAAGATTTTTATATGCATATTAGCTGGTCCCCGCGGTTTCACCCCCGTGGCTCCACTCCTTTTGGTCGTAGCGTAATGATATATTAGGTATAGCCTTCCTCGATAAATGGGCTGTCCAACACCGAAATAATTTTTCAAATCGGATCAGTAGTTCCTGAGATTAGCGCGTTCAAACAAACAAACTCTTCAGCTTTATAATATTATATAGTATAGATAAAAGTCTAAAAGTTTACCTTTATAACCAGATGGCTGAAAGTAAGTAAGTTAATTTAAAAAGTTGTGGAAATAAGAATCGGCTGCTCTAGTGTCCAGAAAGAAAGAAAGATAGGAAGCATTATTTACCACTAGCTTTCCACCCGCAGCTTCGCCCGCGCAGTCAAAGAAAAACCCGCATAGTTCCCATTCCCGTGGGATTTCCGGGATAAAACCTATCCTATTTCCCGGGGTAAAAAGTAGCCTATGCCCTTTCTCTGGTATCAAAATATCTCTATACCAAATTTCATGCAAATTGGTTCAGTAGTTAAGGCGTGATTGAGTAACATACAGACAGACAGAGTTACTTCCGCATTTATAATATTAGTATGGATTACAAAGAACTGGCCAAGAGATTTCCAGTTTAAGTATAAATGTGGTAGGAATACCTATATTTAATTAGTTTTTAAAACTCAAAAATTAAACATTTATTCAAATATTTTTTTCCTTTTAAGCGCTTTTGACGATACATAAATCGTAACACAGAATCTAATAACCACGAAAGCAATTTTTACAACATTTATCTATACTAATATTATAAAGAGGAAAGGTTTGTAATTATGTATGTATGTATGTATGGTTTTCACGCATAAACTACTGGACCGATTTCAAAAATTCTTTCAACATTAGAAAGCTGCATCTTCACTGAGCAACATAGGCTAGGTTTAATCCCGGAAATCCCACGGGAACGGGAACTATGCGGGTTTTTCTTTGAAAACACGAGCGAGGCCGCAGGCGGAAAGCTAGTAAAGAAATAAATAAGAAGATTCGCTTATGTTTTTGCTAAATAAATACCTAAATATAAAACAATACCCACAACGCAGAGATTACCTAAGCTTTATAAATCATAAGAGATAATAATTTAACGATATTAGAACACAATTTTCACTAGAAAATGTTTTTCTTAATAGAAAACTACATAAGCTAAGTAATAGTTATTAGTTATTACTTTCTACTGCATTAATCTTCGATTAACTCCCCGAGAATCATTATCATTCCATTACATAGTATAAAACAAAGTCGCTTTCTCTGTACCTTTGTCCCTTTGTATGCTTAAATCTTTAAAACTACGCAACGCGGTTTTTTGTAACAGATAGAGTGATTCAAGAGGAAGGTTTTAGTATATAATTTATGAGGTTTTACACAAAACGGGCGAAGCCGCGGGCTATAAGCTAGTATACTATAAAATAAAACTCGATAAACATTACAAAATATAAACACCGAATGCTTTTTAATCTAACGTCCGTCAAGTTCATCAAACTCTAAGTTTAAATCACAGCGAAAATATATCTAACTGGCTTGTAATAAGATCTGAAAATTTTCCCAAGCCTGTAGTTGTAACCGGGCGTGCCAAAATTCAGTCGTGTCTGAGCCATCGAGGTGGTCGGACGTTTGTGTCCTGAGAAAATTCGCTTACGTTATTCAAAATATATGCTCATAAGGTGGTATGTGATTAGTATTCGGGATAGTGATTGTATAGTGCAGTGTCGTGTTGTTTTTTGTTTGTTTTAGTGATCTAGAAGGTAAGCGTTATCAGCCATTGACTCTCAAAGTCACCTTGTTTTTGTCGTGAATTTGATAGTTTTCAGAAATTTGTGTTCTAGTGTTATGTTTTGAGTTTAGTTTTGGTTTAGTGTAGCTTATTATAGCTATATATCATAAATAAATAAATTATAGAGTAAGATCCCAGAGCCGTAAGACACAACTTATTTTCTAAAGCATATAAGTTTCGGTTCACAGTAGTCTCTAGTGTACTTTTTATATCTGAATGTTAGTGGAGCTCTACCGGTGACACATGCGCCACTTGAGCCAAAACTAAAAAAAAGCTCTAATAAATGAACTTAATTTATTTTAAACTAGTGGTCCGCCCCGGTTTCGCTCGTGGTACATATTTCGCAATAAAAGATAGCCTATGTCCTTTCTCGGGTATCAAAATACCTCCATACCAAATTTCATGCAAATTGGTTCAGTAGTTTAGGCGTGATTGAGTAACAGACAGACAGAGTTACTTTCGCATTTATAATATTAGTATGGATGTCTGATTTTTTGATATGTTATTAAGATAACTAAAACAATATTATATTTAATCAGTCAGACAAATTGCAATGACCAAACATCCCCTAAACACAACAATTTGAAAATTTGTCGCCGGTAGAGCTCCACAAACATTCAGATATTAAAAAGTACACTAGCGACTACTGTGAACCGAAACTTATATGCCTAGTTGTGTTATGACCGGCTCTGGGATCTTGGACTATTCTGCTTCTAAAAGAATTCTAATTGAATAAATAAATGTTTGAGTTTGAGTTTATGTAGGTATGCTTAGATCTTTTAATAATAAAAAGTAAAAAAACTAAAACCCAACTACGACAAAAAACGGCGCTGAAAAAGTATAAAACAAGATTTTCAGAATACTGAACTGAACAAAGTTGCTAATGTAGTTGCAAGTAAATGGACACAGTAGACTCTACCAAGATGCCTTCGTTGTAAATTGACAATAATGTCATACAATACTATTCTGAAGTATGCAATATTCCACTATGTAGAGATAGATACATACTTACCATAGTTAAGAAGGAGAACCGAGTTACCATGGATGTCTCACTCGATCTAAAACGCATGTATAGAGCTCTCGCGGTCATACTAATAGTTGAGTAATTCTGAAGTATGCAATATTCCACTATGTTGGAAAACCGCAGTCACACGTTGTCAAAGTGCTACGGTAGACAGGTATATGTAACGTGTGACTACCCCTCCTTTTTTGCCGTAGTCGGGTAAAAACAATGTAAATGTTAGTTGAAAAGAAAAAAGCGGGCGAAGCTGAAAACGGCAATGTTCAGACGAAAAGCTACTACCTAGGTAGATATGTGATAATTTTTAACTGACTGACTCAATCCCAAGCGAATTTTTTTCTTTAACTAAGTAGGTAGGTAATATCTTATTAGATTTTAAAATTTAATTGATTTTGTATTAAGTGAAATTACCTTTAACTCTATTTATATTTTATACCTAACACAAAAGTTTCTGTGTAACTTTAAACGACCATTTTGTATCAAATTTTAAGAAATAGGTAATGTTTAAATTAGCAATATTAACAAAATGAGTGGTTAATATTTCTTAATTAACGTTTAAATTGGTTGTTTCAAGTTTCTTATTCCTAATATTTATCCTTAACTAGCTTTCCGCCCGCGGATTCGCCCGCGTTTTCAAAGAAAAACCCGCATAGTTCCTGTTCCTGTGGGATTTCCGGGATGAAACCTGAATCCTATGTGTTAATCCAAGTTACCCTCTACATGTGTGCTAAATTTCATTGTAATCGGTTAAGTAGTTTTTGCGTGAAAGAGTAACAAGCAGACATACACACACATACACATACAACCATCCTCACAAATTTTCGCATTTATAATATTAAAATTAATAGTAGAATAGGATTATTACTCAGAATTATTACATGAAAAAGGAGCTTGTATCAGAATGACAAATGGTTGAACTTTATATTATTGGGATTATGAAACTAGCTTAAGCCCGCAGATCTATCTACGTGGATTAAAAGTACTTTAGTGTACCACTTAAGCTCAGACAATCTATTTCCCTATTGCAGCTAGCACAGATAATATAATATTATCTATATATATATAAAAATGAAACCCGTTTCGCGTTGTCACGGCATCACGCGTGAACGGGGGTGAACCGATTTCGATAATTCTTTTTTTATTATATTCCTTGGAGTACGAGGATGGTTCTAATGCAGAGAAAACGAAAATATGTACCACGGGCGAGGGCGGGGCGGACCGCTAGTATATTATATACTAGGTCTGAGGAGAATACTGAAAATGGTGGTTGCCCAAGATGCTTATCTTTTCAGGAAACGTAGAAAATATCATTATATAATAATTAAAGCTCTATTACTTCATATTTTCATTAAAATAGTGATTCGTATAAGATAGGTTTCACTCTTAATTCTATAAAGTACTTAGGTATTACGAAATAAACTCGAAAACGGCATTAGCGAACAAAATATTTAACCACTAGAAAGCGTCATTATTACTATGCTATTTTTAATTTTAATCGAGTAAACCCGAGTGAGTGGCTTGTTTTTCACAATCACTACATAGTCACAGTATTACAATATTGTAATACTGTGACATAGTATAATGCAAAGTCGCTTCCCGCATCTGTTTGTATGTGTGTATGCTTAAGTCTTTAAATCTACGCAACGGATTTTAATGCCTTTTTTAAGTAGATAGAGTCATTCACGAGGAAGGTATGATAATATAATGTATTAGGTTTTAGTCAAAGCGGGCGAAGCCGAGGTCGCGAAGTAAGTTTAATATATATGTACATATTACGTATTACCTAATATTACCTAATATAATACACAGGCTGTTAGGTTAGGTCTTCATTGATATTAATTTCTGGTTTGCATACATGAGTGCGCCTCACTTGAGATATCTCGTGCGAATGTAATGCATCATGATTCATGGACTAGGCTAAGCGTGTGGCTTTGCTTGTGGTACCTTTGAACTATGTTTGAATAATAAAACAACTTTAATATGCCTATAATAATAACAATCGATCTTACTGACTTATAATGTCGTGTAAATACTTATTAATAAATTAATGAAAAATAAGTTTATCAAAAATAATTTGTTTCATTTTACGCGAATAAACGTGTTACGAGATTGATGCGACAATGACTAATCTATGTTTTTAATTCACCATACTTCAGAATGGCTGCACGGAATTTCCGATTTCTTAATTTTGGTGTAAGGAATAGTTAATTTCTATTTGCACAGAAGTAGGTATCCGCGTAAAAAATAACGTGGACAACGTCGCGTATATGAACTAGTCTAAACTATAAAGATTTTCTTTTATATAACACAATAATTTTAAACCCGATCACTAGTCCTTAAAGAAAATTGGATATCCAGGAACGGGTGTCGATTGCGATTAAATCTTGCTTTAAAACCGTTGTCTTTGCAAGCGTTATTAACAGGCTTGAAATTGATCCTTTGAGCAACTTATTTTACTTGCACTGTAGCGACAATTAATTTTAAAGACGGTATCGATTTTATGCAAACGGTACATGAATATTATAATTATGGTAACTTATTAATAAATCTACCTTAGTTGTGTTAAATTACTATATACAAGAAATATTTTCTGTACGGTCTTTTAGGATAAATCAAAAAAGGTTTTTTGACGTGACAACGTCTTATAATTCGATAGAGCCGGCTGCACGCACGAAAAAACATGACTCATGCGGCGTTACCTCGCTCTGAGGCGTTCCATAGGCTTGAAGTGCAAGCGAGAGCGCGGAACGAGCGACAAAGAAGCACAATCGGACGTTGTCACGTTCAAGTATCGTCAGTAAACCGACTTTACAGACAACCAATTTTTTGAAATATTTTTCTTCAGTAGATAGCTCATGCTACATCATTCCTTAGTCACTCTATACTTTTGACTTTAAATTTTACCCTTAGTATATTATAACCATTTATACAGATAACGCCGTGTACAAACTACTAGCTTAACAAGCGTATTTTTACTTATCGATTCCCAGTTATATACTAGTTTTCAATTATTTATCACGGGTCAGCCCTGACAAAGTTGGGGTGAGTTTTGAAGAGGGTAAAATCAAACAACAAAACGTTCAGATAACAAAATATTTCCTAGCAAGGCTTTCGAATAGAATTCACTATCTCTTCACTATCTTAACAACTGTCGGACAGTGATTCTCCATTAATAGATTGACTGCGCCTTGGTTCTCGTATGGTTTAGCAATCGGTGTATACTGATAATCTTACTATAATAGTTCCTTCTATACTACTATATACTATCTCACTATACAACTAGTTCCTACTATGCTTCTTTCTACTTTCCTATACTACTAATTTTATAATCGTGAAGTTCATGAGTTCTTGATAGACTACTTCCTACTATCTCACTTATTACTATACAACTTCCTACTATGCTTCTTCCTTCTTTCCTATGCTACTAATTTTATAATCATGAAAGTTCGTGAGTATGGATGTTTGCTTGAACGCGTTAACCACGGAACCACGGGTCCGATTTGAGTGGAGAAATGCGCGTAAAACCGCGGGGCTAGTCAATACCTATACTGTAAAGCTGAAGAGTTTGTTCGTTCGTATGGACTACTGGTCCGATTTGAAAAATTCTTTCGGTGTTAGTATCCCATTTACCGAGGAAGGCTATAGGCTATTATATCATTACGCTAAGACCAACAGGAGCGGATCAACGCGGGTAAAACTGCGAAGCGCAGCTAGTTCTGGATATGTTTTATGCACAGCTAGTCAATTCTGAATATCTTTTATGTAAATTATCTTTCTGTTTTTAATTCATAAAGTGTTAAGGGTAGATATCATGTGACATGTCCTAGCAGCAAATGGCAAAATCGGCTCTTATTCTGCAACAAAAAAGCTTCATAATTTATAACATTATTCTGACTTCTGTCTTTTCAAATACTAATATTATGTATCAACCAATTTATCGTGACAAAACAAGGTTGGCCTACTTCTGATTTCAACAAGCGAATGTAAAATGGTTTCTATTTAGGGTTTAGGTTAGTAATTGAAGGGGTTTTCATGAAATTGATAATTGCCGTCGCGTGTTATTGAATGATTTAGAGATAAAATTAAATGTTTTTATTTTAGTTTAGATGTTTATTTAGCTTTGTGGCACACTTTGTATTGTGTTTAATAGTGTGGTTTATTAGGTTCGCCTTTTACTGTCACTTACGATAAAATTCTTAAAAGTATTTTGGTGTTGTAAAAAAAAATGTTTGAGAACAAAATTATCAAAATAATACAATGGGACATTTTGGTTTTGAATTTGAATGATTTTATGTGGTCTATATGATTTTATGTCGTCAATGGTTAACGTAAATATCAGCTAAACGCAATTTAAGAATATACAATATAGCGATTTTTATATTATCCGTACAGAAATAACAATAACAATCTTTGTTACTAAGTACAGTATGTCATACTGTTGCACTGAGATAGATTTTTAGATTTTGTACCTAAATAGTTCACGCGGTCAAATGCGCGGGTTCGCTAGTAGAATATAAAAATTTGTCAAATTTAAAATACCAAATCTTATCCCATACTACGTAATATAATATTCCCTGAAACTTATATAAAGCATTCGTAATACACTGAATAAATTTGCAGGTTTTCAATACTGAATGCGAGTTTCAATAATTCTGATTTCATATTCATTTTTAATCAATAAATTTGAGCAATTGTTTTAACACAAGTGATGCTTTTAATGAAGCTTTTCGTTCCAAAACTTTATTTACATTTCTTTATTTATTTATTAATTTAAAATGAATTTAATACGATTCTTTACATAGTAAACATGTTTCAAATTGAATAATATGACTTTGGTATATTTTTCATACAAATGTACACTGGGGATCTTCTAGCGTACGCCACCTACATCTGGAGCGAGGCCATCGAGAATCATGGTGAAGCACTTGCTGTCTCCCTTGATATCTCAAAGGCCTTCGATAGGGTCTGGCATGATAGTCTTATTGGCAAGCTTCCATCCTACGGTCTGCCTGCTGGTCTCTGCGCTTGGATCTCAGATTTCCTGAGAGACCGGTCGATTCGAGTAGTCGTCGACGGTTGCTCGTCCGACCAATTGGCTATTAATGCCGGGGTCCCTCAGGGATCAGTTCTCTCCGCAACACTCTTCCTGCTACACATTAACGATCTGCTGAGACCCGGTATCTATGGGTACGCAGACGATAGCACTGTTGTGGAGAGATATGCATCCAGCGCGCGAGCCAGTGGGGCACAAATCCAGTCGCTACGGGAGGCGATGGTCGAACGCATGAACTTGTCCTTACAGGCTGTCTCCGAGTGGGGCGAGGCCAATCTGGTCAAGTTCAATGCGACCAAGACCCAGGCGTGTCTATTCTCCGCAAAACGGAGTCCATTCAACCTGACTCCGTCGTTCCAAGGTGTATCCGTGCCGATAACTGACCACCTCGAGCTTCTTGGAATCACCTTAACGCCTACTCTTAATTTTGGTTCATACATTGAATCCAAAGCCCAAGTAGCCTCGAAAAAGCTTGGTATACTGGCGAAGGTGAGGCAGTATTTCAGTCCGGGACAGTTGCTCAATCTGTACCAAGCACAAGTCCGTTCGTGCATGGAATACTGCTCTCACCTCTGGGATGGATCTGCCAAGTACCAGCTGGAGATGCTTGAGGCGATAGAGAGGCGTGCCAAGAAGCTCATAAACGACGATGTGCTAGTAGGCAAAAAACTCCAGAGCCTCGCTCATCGCCGCAGAGTGGCAAGTCTATCGGTTTTTTACAGGATACACTTTGGAGAGTGCGCTGCGGAATTGCACGACCTAATTCCGCCATCCCCGTTCTTCCATCGTTCGTCGAGGCGCACAGATTCTAGGCATCGCCATATGGTTGACGTTCCATGTACCCGGACTAAGCGGTTCGGATCGTCATTCTTTATTCGAACCGCTAGGGACTGGAACATGCTTCCTGAATCTGTGTTCCCCGACGAGTACAATTTGGGGGTCTTCAAGAGGAGAGTGAACAGGTACATTCTAGGGAAGCACGCTCCATCTTAGGCCACATCTCAGCTTACCATCAGGCGAGATCGTGGTCAAGCGCTCCCCTATCGCAGCGTAAAAAAAAAAAAAAAAAAAATGAAATTTTTCATACAATCTTGGTATCATGGTACAAAAAGGGATTTTCACGATTCACTAATATCATTGAGAGAAAATATATTTTTTGCATTAATAAACAAACAGACTTTTCTATCAAGTTATTATATTCTATTTTCCTGAGAAAAGAACATACCTAATACGCTGAGACGCTTACTGAACTGAATAATTCATACTTAATATATATTATATTATCTATAAATTATTATCTAAATAAGGTATATTTTACGCGACCAAAGGGATAAAAGCAAAGGTTAAATCTACGTATATATCACTTAACTTTCATATATTATAATACATAATCTTACCAGAACTCCACGTGTTCGAGAAAGTTTTTTAAAGTTTCGGCTCCACCCTGTATATCGTGGAGAGGTATTTGAAACATAATACAGGATGTTCACTTCATACGCTCAAAGGATACGTTTTATTGCCATGAAATTGCATTTTACATTGTGTCTTTTGCTTTGTAAGGTAATATTGGTAACGTATATTGCATAAATAGACGGTACCTTGTAACAGTGTAATACTAATACTTTACTATATTAGGTACAAACTAGCTTTCTGCCCGCGGCTTCATCCACTTTATAGAAAACTTAACAAATTATGTACAACCTTCCTCGACAATCACTCTATCTATTTTAAAAAACCACATCAAAATCTGTGGCGCAGTTTTAAAGATTTAAGCATACATTAGGGACGGAGAAACAGCGGCAGCGACTTTGTTTTATACTATGTAGTGATGTCGTACAATACTAATATTATAAATGCGAAAGTGTGTTTGATGGTTTTAAATACTCTTTTTTTATACAGAAAACTTAACATAATTGTTTGCGAAACGTTCTTTTAAAATATCTGAGCTCTATGGTTGAAGTAAACATTCGTAATTTCTTTGATTTTATAGATGAATTTACTTCTAAAACTCTGAACTTGTTATTAGGCCTACTTTAATAATAGTGCGGTATTATTGGTTTTTTGTTATTATTATATTTAGGTACTTGAAGTATAATTATGGTCTTTAGAATATTATTTTTATAAACACGCGATCCTGTGGCCTTTTGTGTAAATAAACATTTAAATACAAGGTTTAATAATGATATAGGTATTTGAATATTGTAGTATTTATCGGAATGTCAATTATATTGAAATGTGTTGAGCTTTCTGTAAAACATAACACGTATGACGTAATAGTTAATTTAAATATTAAGAAATTATTTGTTTTTTTAAAAGCTGCAATGGAATAATGAATTAATCGTATTTTCAGTTCTTTTTAAACAAATTAATTTTGTTTACGAAATACGGAAGAAGTCAGACATAAAATTAGTTTGTATAAAATCCATAATCCAAATAGTTTTGTATTTTTTGATAATGTATGTTGATCAATCTTTAATCGTTAATAATTGGGTTAATAAGAAAGAATTTCATGTCTTACTTACATATACAATATACATAATATATCTACATACTGACTTAGGATAATCTCACGGTTACGGGAACTATGCAGGCATTTCTTGACTACGCTAACCGACTATTTTATATTGTAATTAATTTTTCACCATCCCAACATATCTATAATAAAATTAATCTTCTAGAAACCATAGCAAGCCAATACTATTAAAACAACATCCAGAAAAAGTCACAGGATAGCAGATATCACATAAATAAGGAATATTATTTTTATGTCAACAATATTTTCCGACTTGAAGTTATAAAACGGACAGGTATGGAAGCCATAAAGTTTTTATGACACATTTGAAATAGTTTCAGTGACACATTTAGTAGTTTATCGTTTTATGGGAGGTGAGAAACTGATCTGTCAAATTGGATGCGATTTTTATAGTGTTGACATAATTTAAAATTTGTGTGGATAAGGAAATGAATGGTCATCATAAGTTTTTATATTAAGAAAATTTATTTTAGATTAGTTTTATTTTAATAGTTCAGCAGAAAATCACATGGACTTTCACTTGATAAACCTGAGACTTGAATATCTCAAAAATTGTAACTATTAAGAATTCCTTCCAGAAACGTGATCGTATTTATTTTTATATTGATTGATTTGTCATAACTGTATGTAATAACGTTCAATGCCATGATAAGTCTAAATTTAATTCTTAAACTATGAAAATTAATGCCCTGCCTTAGTAGCCTATAGTAAACAAAGAAATCAAGCACATCACCAAACAAAATTACTTAAAAAATTGCAATAAACAAAAGCAATGCAAAGATCAGAACATTTGCATTATTTTTGCTATTTTCATATCTACTTCACACAAATACCATACAAATTCATAGCATAGCACTTGATCAACGTTAAATGAAATAAACCGTACCAATGTGACAGCAACGGACAAACACATCAATTATTCAATAGTGTTGACATGTTTGCACAACGCTCACTCGATTCTAGCTCACATTGTTCTATGGAATCATTACATGTTACAAAACAAATTCGCTTTCTCTGTCCCTATATCCCGGTTTTTTTATAGATAGAGTTATTCTCGGGGAAGATATTAATAAGTATATAATTTATTAGCTTTCCTAGCTAGCTTTCCGCCCGCGGCTATTGTCTAAACAGACCCGCTTTTCTCTTGAAGATCATTGACCCGGGTAAAAAAGCGGTAAGTAACCTACATGAAGAAAACTTTTTGAAATTGGTCCTGTAGCTCATTGAGATAAGCGAGTTTAAACAAACAAACTCTGACAAACAAATAATAAATCAAATCTGTATTATTTTCCTGTCTCCGCACGAAATTTTCAAATTTTCGAAGCAATTTTCTTTGTTTCTAGTTCTCTCATAGTAACATTTTGCACAATACCATCAAAAACCAGGCAATTACGCGTGATATCAACTAAAGAAATCTGAATATACTGTTAATCTTTCATCAATTAAAATAAATAACAAGATTCATCAAATATCAGTTTTGGCCCTAAATATACAACGTATATAAAAGTTCTAAGTGTAGGTAGCTAATTAGGAACATTCTAGTTTTAAATTGAAGTAACAATTGACAATTGTTTTAGAAACTTTGAAACACTGGAGTTATTTAATTATATAGCTCTCTGAACTCAGGGTCAATAACCGCTTTTTTAAATAATACTAAATAAAAATACCTAATAGAAACTATGTAGTACGAAACAATGTTTTAAATCGAAATCGATTTGTATTATAATATGTAATCTTAAAACAAGCATTTTGGTATTTTATATGATACAAGCTGCGCCCCGCGGTTTCTCCCGCGTGGCTCCGCTCCTGTTGGTCTTAGCGTGATGATATATAGCCTATACTATAGGCTATATATCATCACGCTAAGCGATAGCCCATTTATGTAGGAAGGCTGTAGGCCCTATAGCCTTCCTACATAAATGGGCTATCTAAAACCGAAAGAATTTTGCAAATCGGACCAGTAGTTCCCGAGATTAGCGCGTTCAAACAAACAAACTATTCAGCTTTATAATATTAGTATAGATTTAATATTACTACAAAAATATTACTATTCACATATAATATATGGTTTTTATTATACATTTTGCTACTGAAAAACTAAATGTTATTATTCAAACGGGTTATAAGCGGGGTAGTTGCACGTCAGTTTAACAAAATATTGTTACTGTAGTATTATTTTTAAATTGAATTACCTGCGAACCTTAGGATTATTAATTGTACTAAGTGATTTAAATTGCAATATATTATTATGTTATAGATTACGATATTTATGTACATATATAATAGATTGCAACGTAAAACTATATTGTAATAAACTATTACAAGGATAGCCACCCAAATCTTGTCTAACTACAACTAAGTTAAACATTTTCAACTTAGATTATAACTTATAACCTGGTTACATAACTTAACTTGAACTTGCTATCATTATCATAAAGTATGTAATGTTACTTTTCATTTTACAGAAACTTTTAAATCCGACTTTTTAACTGTAAGGGAACATGACGATAACAAGAGATTAAAAAAGTTTAATTATTATTAGTCCCTTTAAATAGAAAGGTGTATTTCTTGGAAATTCTATTTCTGAGTTCTGTTTGTTTGATGTCCTAATTTTAATTCTCTTTAGATATATTTATACTAATCCTACATGAATATATATATATATATATATATATATACAGGGTGTCCCAGAAGTCGACGTCAAGCCGAAATTTTCTGAAAGGTAATGCCACACCAGTTATCAGAAAAATTGAAAAAAAAATTATGTCATTTATTTTTGAAGTTATGGATTTTTTTATTTAATTGATCGCTTGTTAGCTTTTTCGGACAACCAAAGCGAGAGATCCATCCTTCATATATTACACGCGAAATCGTTTCAGCAGTTATATCTCTCGTAGGAAAACATTCTGGCCATCGCGTCCCCCTATCACTATGGTTAGGCAATACCTAAAACCTTCGGGTGAAGTGGGTAAAGGTCCAATTAAATCAACATGAATATGTTCAAACCTATCGCACTGCGGAAACGATCCTAAACCTGACACTGTATGTCAACGATCGTTGACATTCAATGCATGTTTTAGCCCATTGGCCAACGTGACGATTCATATTTGGCCAATAAAAACGATTTTGAATCAATTTGCGTGTAGTCCTTATTCCGGGATGACATAAATTATGTACACTATCAAAAGCAATACGTCGAAATTTATCAGTCAAATAGGGTCTAATTTTAACATTATCTAAATTACAATAAATAAATGTACCGCTTTCAAGTAACATTATTTTCTTTAACCTATTATTAGCGTCTTTCTAACGTATAATTGTAACATATAAGAATCTTGTTGCTGATCCTTAGCAAGTTCCGCGTAATCTATTACAGTGGGACAACTTATTGTTGCGACTCGAGTTAACGAATCCGCAACGACATTATCTTTCCCACTTACGTGTCTCAAATCCGTTGTGAACTCACTAATGAATATCAAGTGTCGTGTACGTCTGGGTAACTCTTTCTCGCTATTTACTTTAAAAAATGCATAAATTAACGGTTTGTGATCCGTATACACCGTTAACTGTCGTCCTTCGACCATATTCCGAAAATGACGAATAGCTAAGTAAATTGCTAATAACTCCCTATCGTACGTACTATACTTGCGTTCAGTCTTAGATAAATTCTTAGAAAAATAACCTAAAGGTTGCACGTTGTTGTAAAACTGCGCCTACATGAGTATCCGATGCATTCGTCATAAGTGCGAGCGATGCATCGGCCCTAGGGTGCTAAAAAATCTGCACCTTATAAATACCTTATAAACCAAAACATAGGTTGAGTTACCTCGGCGATAATAAATACGGTCGCCGTAGACTAAGATCTAAAGTCATTAACTTAGTACCAAATGTCTTAATTACACTACCGTTTGCCGCGTATAATTTATAGTCACTACACTCACTCGCGAATCGGTTATATTTCGACACTGGTAAAACTGAAACATTATAGTAGGGGAGCCCAGGATGCTAAATGTGGATTTACTCGAGCGTCACGGGAACCTATTATAATTGGTAGATTAGACCATAGCGAGAAAAAAAGGTCCTATAATGTTTTCACTTTTAGCGGTGGGGAAGGGTTTTTTGATTTTTTTTAATTTAAAAAAGAAAAAAATTGGCTTGGAAATACTCAAGCGCGTTAGATATTGATATTTTGCATGCTCCAGGACGTCACTGAAAAAAAGTATACGTTAATCTGACGATTTAAGTGGCGATTTAATCGCTATGAAGAAAGGGTAAAAAATTAAAGTAATATTATTCGAGCGCGTCAGATTAATATATGGGGGGGTTAATTACAATATAAGAAGTCCCCATTTCGCTAATCTGACGATTCGAGCTCAACCTTAGGGAATTATGGATTATTCAAATTTTCCAGCGGGGCCCCTGAGCGCACCCACCAACCATAACTGCTCATATTGACTAGAGGTACTAATGAATAGCTAAGGTACCGTCCCTTATAGTAATCTGACGCGCTCGAGTAAATCCAAAAATCCCCTCTTGGGCTCCCCTACTATTAGCGCCTGTGTCCACTAAAAACTTAATATTACTTTTTCTATCTCTTATACACAGGCGTTTATTTACGGTGGAACAGACATCCGCCTCTGTCTGCACCGTATTTAGTTTTTTTGTTGACTCTCCTGCTGCTTCTGCCACGCACAAGGTTGAATGCACTTGCTGGCATTGTTCTTATAGCGGTAATGGAAAAAACATAACCGATTTGGTCTTCTCTGTTTTGATCTTCCTGCACGATCGCGACTTTGAGATGCGGAACGATGCGTGCTATTTCCATACCTTCGACCGCTAAACGATTTGCCTCTCGAGCCTGCACATTCGAGCTGGTTTATCCGCTGATTTAATTGTGCTAACTGCTCGAGAAGGGTTAACTGTACCGACGAAACTGCTCTAACTGGAACTGCCGGATTCATTTTTAATTGTTAACAAACGATATCTATGCAATTCACTATATGTTCACTAAACGTCGGGAGTCACCAATGTAGGGGCTTGTTATGTGCGGGTGTAATGAAAGATGAATAACTACGCAAAGGTTATATTTCGTTAACTACATAATATATTTATCCGTATGTAATTAATATTCGACCTATGCGACCCACCCGCGTCCCGACAAGCCCGTGACTGTCTGTGCATATCGCACGAACTGTTTATATATGAGTTACCGTGTGAACTTTCTTAGCGTTACACTTGAAATTCGATAACTCATAAATTGGCTTGTCGTCGCTACACACATATTGTAGAGAGGAAGGATTTTTGTTTATTTGTATCAAATAAGCCCCGAAATAACTTAGACATTTTTTGAGTATTTCCAGCTGAAAGATTTAATTTCAGGGGCGATTTTCCTTGGTTAAAACTTATCCGTCCAATAAAGCATAACAAAATAATAAACGAGTCAAGTTGGGTAATCTATATATATTAAAATGAAACCCGTTTTCCTTGGTCACGGCATCACGCGTGAACGGGTGGACCGATTTCGATAATTCTTTTTTTATAATATTCCTTGAAGCACGAGGATGGTTCTTAGGGAAAGAAAACATAAACATGTACCACGGGCGAAGCTGGGGCGGACCGTTAGTACCTAGAATATATTATATATATTTGACTAGCTGCTCCGCGCGGTTTCACCCCCGTGGCTCCTCTCCTGTTGGTCGTAGCGTGATGATTTATGGCCTATATATAGCCTTCCTCAATAAATGAGCTATCTAACACCGAAAGAATTTTTCAAATCGGACCAGTAACTAGTTCCCGAGATTAGCGCGTTCAAACAAACAAACTCTTCAGCTTTATAATATTAGTATAGATATGGTAGTTTAATACATTATCCAACGAATAAAAATTTAACCAAGGTTCGAAAAATCGCCCCGTAGTGTCAATGAACTTTTGCCAATCCAGGTAGACCCGGACGAGTGACTAGTACTGCAGTACTATGTTATAAATACACTAGTATTTAATTGTAAATTTACATACGAATGAACATCCTTATATGTAATGGAGTTGTATTGCCTTGTAGATTTGTTTGAATTATTTATAAGCAGTCACTAGAGATTCCTGCATAATTCATTAATTAACAAATACAATGAGAGCTAGACAAATCATTTAGATTGTTTGAGAAGTTAAAGATAAGTAGCTGTGCCCCGTTTATCTTAGCGTGATGATATATAGCCTTTGGCTATAATTCCTCGATAAATGGGCTATCTAACACTAAAATAAAAAAAGTGTGCGTGTACTAGTGTACACACGTAAGAAGTAAAACTTCTTTATGACCTTATTTTTCAAAAAAAAATTACTATATATAACTTTACAGGAATACGTCGAATCACGCGTGGTAGGGATAAGAAAAAGATGGCGCGTAACGGAAAAATGTCACGCGTAACGAAAAAATGTTACACTAAATTTTTTTCCAACCCCGATAAAGAAGTTTCACATCAAGTTTCACATCAAAAATTTCAAATCGGACCAGTATTTCCTGAGATAACATGGTTGTTACATTACATATTTTAATGACTCATGTGATGATACTCCAAATATTAATTTATTTCATAAACGTAAAGCTATAGCCGAATCGATATTTTAAAATGTATATTAGTGTTTACATCACATGTCACATGCAGTTGAAATGTTGCAAGTAAATAAAATTAATAATTTAAACCGGCAATACTCTATATTTGGTTCGTGTATCAACACGATTTATGTTTATTTTGTAAATAGAAGCAATGTATGTTGAGTTATTACTTGCTTGTACTTCCAACTAATTTTAGCTGGATTATGTTTGGTATGTAATTGTATATGTTACTAGCTGTGCCCTGCGGTTTCACCCGCATTGCTCCGCTCCTGTTGGTCTTAGCGTGATGATATATAGCCTATAGCCTTCCTCGATACATGGGCTATCTAACACCGAAAGAGTTTTTCAAATCGGACTAGTAGTTCCTGAGATTAGCGCGTTCAAACAAACAAACAAACTCTTCAGCTTTATAATATTATAATAGTTTAGATTAGTAGTTCATTTTTCTTAAAATATACTTATGTAGACGAATGGATTAGAATTAGTCTATACGTTAAGGTTTGAACAGATAGAAACTTCTTAAGATACATTTTGTTATGTACACACATTAAAAAAAGAGCGTGTGTGTACACGTGTCAGAAGTGAAACTTCTTTGGCAAGATTCAAGGATACCAAAATCGTCGCCTCACTCCATGACGTGACGGTATTGCCATGACGCGACCTTTAAATTTTACTCTCAGCTAGCCGGCTACTTAATTAATTTTTAGAAATAAAAGTTACATCACTTTTAACATCAATTTTATTGATATTTTGATTTCTGGATTTGTCCTTGCTTAGATTTGCAAAATAAAGTAATAAAACCGTTTAAAAATGTAAAGTATGTACCTGAAAAATATCCGAGCAACTACTACTTCTCAAAATAACTTTCCAAATAAATTTAGTTTCAGTGCAAATATATTTTCATCTTAAAAGATGCTACGCTAAGTTACTTAAGTCAAATTAACTTACCTCTGAAATTACTTGACAATTATTATGGAGGTCGTCCTAGATACGAAAACTGGATTATATATTATTATAATTGAATAGGTACCCAAAACTGGCCTTCTGAATTATTTAATAAGATAAATAAATTAGTACTTATTTCTTTAAGTGCTGTTAACGAGATTAGGTACATCTAACATCGTTGTGGTATAATTTTTTTGTTTTATTCTAAAGGGCAAAAGTATAGGTATTTGTTTGTAATAAAATGTGTCATAAGTTACGATTTTGATAATAATTACACCAGTAGAAACTTTGAATGGAAAGCCACATTTATCGATAACACGTGTAGGTACGTGTACACTGTACGTGTTGTAGGTATAATCAGCTCATGAAAAGCGCCCCACGCTTTTTTCACAAAAATACTATGTATTGGTTATTGCTTGATTCCAGTCCTAGATTAAGAATTATTTTCTACTTTTTAGTAATTGTAAGTATATATCTTGAAAGCATCGAGATAGTATGTACTATGCTTGAAAGCGTGTTTTTTAGTTTTTCAAACTATATTTATTTTGTGTAACGATGTATTGAAAAGATACTCCCGCTCAACGCGTACCGGCCACAGTCATGCCTCAGAGCAAGTAATATAGGTAGTAACCGTTACTGAAGCCGTAGAGGTATATTACCATAGAATATATAATATTACGAAATATTCCCGCATAGTACAACACAAATCGGCGTCATATCGCGGCGTATGGTTACGGCGAAGGCTCCGACATGCGATAAAACGTGTTCTATCTAACAAAGCCATTAGCGCGTATTACGTATAAAGGCTTTACCAGATTGACGGTATATTACTGCGTAGTACAACACCATTCGGCGTCATAACGCGGCGTCAGTTTAGCGCTCTGACACGCGTTAAAACACGTTCTATCTAGCAAAGCCTTTACACATAACACCCACAGCTTTGATTAAAGAGAAGCCTTTGCTATCACATGTCAATGTATCAAGATCGTAATTATAGATGTCTGACATATTTCAATGGGATTGAAATGGTGGTTATTATAATGCTGAATTTAATTATCGAGAGGTAATAAGATTAGCTGATCAGCTTTCAAAGGGGTCGTGGGATTCAATTCTTTTATTTTTTTACCGATCCGCATTTTTGTAAAGATATTATGTTTAAGTTAAAATATATGAAAAGCTATATCGTTTTGCAATTATTTTTCCTAGTTTCTTGTTTGGCAAATAAAGCTTTTGAATGCAATAAAAACGCAATTACGTACCCATTTTATTTATCTAGGTATTTTAAAGCCTTGAAAACAATGATACAGATGTACACACATACATTTACTAACTATGCGTTGATACAGCTGTCAATTTTAGACATAAAAATAATATAAACAAACAAACAAACATTAATAGACCGGGAAAAGTACAGTGACCACGATCATAACCTTCGTAAAGCGTGACCTCAAGCGGAATATGTTTAAAAATATAATTTATTTACATTTTCATCTGTGAAATACGCCAGACGTGTGCGTCAAGCTAATAAACATGACTATTTTCGTGTTTAAAAGTTTTAATATTTTACTTGTGGAGTTTTGATACATTGCTCTTAATGGGTAAGCGCGTATTTCGAAGAGAAACTTCTTTAGGCGCTTTTAGAATTAAATTTCATGGTCGCGTTATGGCAATACCATAGAAATCTAAATAACAAGACACGGCAATACCTTCACGCCATGGAGTAAGGCGACGATTTTGGTAACTTTGAATCTTGCCAAAGAAGTTTCACTTCTGACACGTGTGCTCGTCACTCACGCACTTTTTTATGTATGAAATAACCACGAAATAACACTTAATATTTAGATTGGAACTTGATAAAGCTTGGTTAAAATGATAAAAGGCGCGTTCAAACAGAGCGAGGAGCCTCGCGAAGCAGCTCGGTCAGTGTGGACGGACTTGGCCGGGGAAAACCAAAAGCACACGTCATTTTAACGCTGTTTGACCTCCATTTTGACCTTAAGATTGGGCTATTGACACAAGAAAATTGGAAATAATTTCGAAGATCTTCTTTTTCTGATATAAACCTATGTTTAACTTTTAAGTAACCTAAGGATATATGCATACTAGTTTTGTTAGGTATACATTGTAGTAAAGAGTATCCTACTAATATTATAAATGCGAAAGTTTGTGAGGATGTGTGTGTGTTTGTTACTCTTACACGCAAATACAACTGAACCGATTTCAATGAAATTTAGCACACATATAGAGGGTAACTTGAATTAACACATAGGATAGGTTTATCCCGGAAATCCCACGGGAACGGGAACTATGCGGGTTTTTCTTTGGAAACGCGGGCGAAGCCGCGGGTGGAAAGCTAGTTTTGTATAATTGTTAAATCAAAAGAGAATTTCATGTAACTATTATAACAGTAAATAGGTACGAAATTTTCACAAATATCAGTCTCATTAAAATAAATGTTACTGTACAAGCAGAAAATCGTTTAAAGTGTTGTCACTTGCAGGTTTATGAAAATATTAATTTGTTATGCAGATACGAGAAACGTTAAATGCATATAAATGTAGTAATTACAGCTTTACAATGAATTGAATGCACGATTTGTGTTTACTACTTATAGCCCGTGGTTTTACTCGCACTAAAAAATCTTAAAGAAGAAACAAATGTATGCGCTAGAAAATTAACAAATGTTAGAATCTTAAAACAAAGAAATAAAGAGTATATTATGTTGAAAAGTCATTTCCAAGCAAATAGCCAAAAATAAGGTTAGTAGGTTTGATAAGAAGAAGGCTGAATAACTGAATATATCGTAAAATGAACGATCGTCTTCATTTAGCGCGATAGCGGAGTAATAGGAGACTATTATTGCAAGACATTTTATTAAGCTCGTCGTAAAAGCTGCTCCGATTTTTCTTTGAAAATTTTGTTAACAAGCGTCGCTTAATTTAGGGTTGGCGCTGTTTTGTTTTATTACTTTATATAATGTTTTATGAAATTTATAGAAAAATATGCAATTTTTCGTGGTTCTTGGGCTCGAATAGAATGGATAAAATTTCTTAAATATATGCTCGAATAGAATGAATAAAATTTCTTAAAATTAAGCATTGGTTCTGGTCAAAATCAAAATGATAGACGTTGCAAATATGAGAATAGAAAGCGACCAATTGCTTTTTATTGATTTATTTTATCTTATATTAATTCTTAGATTCGTATAGATTTCGAACGTTAATATGCTCATTACAATATTTATTGTACCTAAAGAAAACTTCATAACAGGGCTTAAATTGCTTAGACAATTCTTCAAGGACTTTATACAATGTATCTTACATAATATAGAAGCCCCAAACCTCTTGACCTCGTAAAAAGATAGCTACAATTAGAAAAACATCTTCAAACAGTTTCATTGACGCAGATAATGAAATCTCCTGATTACGAACATAAAGATGAGCGAGCCTAATTTTTCAACGTTTTTCTTATTGCTCCGTTGATAAGACAGTTTTATTCCGGTCCCTTTGTAGGAGCGGCTTTTACAGGCCGCCAATTCGGACCCTTATATAATAATTTTTAGAACTTTTTTATGGGATGCGTATTACTTATTCTATAGTAAATCTTGGATTAAATTTCAGTGAAGAGAGACGGGGATAGAAGCATTTTATGTAGATTGAAATTATTTATTTATGACTTCATTTCAATCTCTTTTTTCTATTACTATAGGTACTAGGTTCTATTTATAAGTTTTTGTATGCGCTTATAAGTTTAGTTTTTATGTTTTTAAGCAATTATTTTTCCTACAAGTTTTTGAAAAGTGTACAATGTAATTAAAATCAATTCATTACAATCTAATAACAAGTGATACCTACCTCATTATATTTTCTTAAACATAAACAAACGAACGTAAATAAAACAATAAAAATATAAAGTAGTGCCAGCCATATTTAAAAAACTCTTTAACGTCAACCCTATTACGTATCTATAAACGTATACAGGTTAATAGGGTTCATTATTCAAAGCTTTTGTTGTTCAATTAAAAGTAACAATAATTGAGTTCAACATCATAGGCTGATATTTAATAGGCCATCTTCACAATGGGCAGGGATGGGCGAGTAGAGGCAATCACGATAGTGTAGAGGAACTAAATGTCTATAGCGTGATGATATGTAGCCTATAGCCTTCCTCGATAAATGGGCTATCTAACACGGAAAGAATTTTTCAAATCGGACCAGTAGTTCCTGAGATTAGCGCGTTCAAACAAACAAACTCTTTAGCTTTATAATATTCAGTATAGATTGTCATAATGGTGGTAAACATCGACGATCATTTCTTGGGCCAAAGCTCTCGATTGTTAAAAAAGCCCATTAGATTTGAACTACTTATACCTATTTATAGTATATTGCGTATTATATATTGATATTGGCCAATAAATCTCTCTTGAATTACAACATCGAGTACTATGTAATTTATTGGTATAAAATGGTCTGATAAAAATGGAGAGTCGAGTCAATAAATTTGCTATACTATTTTTAGTACTTACTTTCTATACTTACATTTACAAACTGTATAGGTACGTAGTGGATTTAAATCTCGTTTTTTTATAAATAATTTAAGTTTAATCGTGTTTTCAATCGGCTTTTTAGTTCTGAATTTCTTATCTAAGTTTTCTACGTTACCGATATAATTGTAGATATACTTAGGTTATTTTAACTATATTTAATAAAAAGTAAAAACACAAATATCACAACTGTGCGTATACACATCATGTCAATATTTTAACTAAAATAAATATCATATTCGGCAAAGGGCAAAAGCGAATGTCAGGAATTTGGGTCAAATTCCAATTGAAACATTTGATTGGATAGAGATCATACCATTCTTCTATATCCTAACTTATATTATAAATGCGAAAGTTTGTGAATATGGATGTATGTATGTTACTCTTTCACGAAGAAAAATGGACGGATTTGGATTGAACTTTTCATGTTATACATCAGAATAACATAATATTATGGTATTCTCGACCGCGGATGAAGCCACGCGCTAGTATAAAAGCTAGTAGGTACTAGTATAAAATTGTATAGGTATATAACGTCAAAAATGTCAACTGCTGAATAATATAATTTTAATAAATAATGTTATATTTCACGTTTTACCTGAGTCCTGCGACTTACCCGACCCTGTAAGAAGTAATGAAATTTAACTATTATGATGTAAAATATAATTGTGTTATAATTACTTTTGTTAATTAAAACGCGAATATTGTTAACACGCAAATTGTTCTCGTAATTTCTATTTTAAGTATTACAGAGTTGGTTGTTTGTTAAACACTCCGTTTCTGCACGAAAAGAGAATTTAATGAAGGAATTTGTTTGAGATTTTTTAAATGTTTGAAACTCCAGTTTTTTATTAATATCTTTAAACAAAGAACTATTTTAAAGAGCCAGAAAGCCCTTTTTCACATAGACAGGTAAAAGGTAAAAGTTATGTCTAAATTCTAATTTACGAAAAAGTAATGGGAGAAACACTAACTTTACTATTTCTTTTTATTATGTAATCTGTAATAACTATTATTATAACCAAGATATAGGTTTTGTTTATTCATCAGTAAACTCAAAGGAAATGAATATTTTCCTGTATCACACCGAAATTGGTCTAAGAAGTCTCTTACTAATATTTTTTAATTTAAAAACGAAGCAAGTCTTTTTACTTTTTATTAAAAAGTGTGATGAAGGAGGCTAATGCTTCAAAGGAAGCGCTGCCAAAGTTGTCAATTCGACTGCTTTTTTTAATATTTTATGTATGTTTGCTGTACACTGATTACACCAAGGTGAACGAGAAAATATTCATGTTTTTTTTCTTTTAGAATATTGTAAGGTACAAAGTTCTTTAAGCGGGTATTTCCTTCATTTCTACTAAGTAAATATCATATACACATCTAGATATTATGATTTGCCTCAGAGTTTTCAGTAAAAAAAATTCATGATAATAAACAAATTAATATAAAATTATCGATATGTGAAGTTCCACAATCCCATATCAAATACTAATTTGTAATAGCTTATATACATTAAACATATTATCATATTTGATAATAACTAGCTCTGTATCTCGTCCAATATATAAACAATTATATACAATATATATTGTATATAAATTAACGTCCTACACATATTATATTTCTAGTCTATTATAATATGAACATCAAAAGAATCACCATTAGAAGTGTCTTTGTAAAGCATTTTAATTATCCTCTTTATCAACAGAACTTTTATGATTTGAGATTTTTAATATCAATATTCTTGAAAGGACCGTGGGTTGTAATTTTGTAAGATTTTTAGATTATTTATTTATTTTTATTTTATTTATTACATTAAATTCAGGTAACAGACAATAAATTGTACAGACAATTGTACAATTGTACATTATAAATTAATATGATTAACTCCGGCTATAAAAAATATGACTAGTAGTGCCCCGCGGTTTCATACGCGATCTAAAATGGACTGTTTTCTTGCAATTCAGTGGTTTAACTATAAAAGTATAACAGACAGACAAGATGACAAAACTTTCAAATCTATACTATAATATTATAAAGCTGAAGAGTTTCTTTGTTTGTTTGAACGCACTAATCTCAGGAACTACTGGTCCGATTTGAAAAATTATTTAGGTGTTAGGTAGCCCATTTATCGAGGAAGGATAGTTATAGGCTACATAGCATCATGCTAAGACCAACAGAAGCGGAGCAATGCGGGTAAAACTGCGGGGCACAGCTAGTTTATAATGTGAAGAGACAGGAGACCCATCACAAAAATCGGTCGTATTATTTTTGAATTTAATCATTAGGATCAAAGTTTATTTCTGATTTGATTAGTGTAGATAGGACATTTTATTTATTAAAAATGCGAAAAGTAACTCAATATTTTTTCGTAATTAATAATTGCTTTTAGAAAGCTTCATCTTTGTTCAAAAGATTCTTTATTAGAGAAATATTTAATCATCACCATTAACTTATTTTTAAAAGATAATAATGAGCCTTGGATTTTCTCTCCGCTGTTTTTATTAAGTTATTTCAAATTTCGTTATTTTCTTACAAAATAGGTTATTGTTGTTATCAAAATACTAACTCTGAAATAAGAATAGACATTAATGTACCGAGAAACTTAATAATTGTATAAAAGACTTCACATTCTGCTGATATTCTTTTTTAAGAATTTTAATTGTATTTAACTACATTTTACATTAAATATTGGGAAATTATATATTTTTAAGCTTATTCAAAGTAAATGAAAAATAAACCTAATTAAGTTATTAATTGGTAACTGAAAATCTATACTAATATTATAAAGCTGAAGAGTTTATTTGTTTGAACGCGCTAATCTCAGGAACTACTGGTCCGAATTGAAAAATTCTTTCGGTGAATTCTTTAGACAGCTCATTTTTCGAGGAAGGCTATATTATATCATCATGCTAAGACCAACAGGAGCGGAGCAATGCGGGTGAAACCGCGCGGCACTAGGCACTAGGTAGTGGTTTATAAAATGGATCCTGTGTTTTTTTAATTCAATCGCAACAAGCGAAAAAAAACATACTTTTTATATTTACATAAGTATAACACAAAGTCGCTGTCGCTGATTGTCCGTCCCTAAGTAGGTATCTAGAACTACGCAACAGATTTTGAAGCGGTTTTCTTTAATAGAATTGAGTGATTCTAGAGGAAGGTTTTAGTATATCATTTGTTAAGTTTTAGACAACGCGGGCGCAAAGCTAGTAGGTACCTTATAAAAAGAGCGTGTATACCGAGCACACGTGTTAGAAGTGAAACTTCTATCGCAAGATTCAAATACCAAAATTTTCGCCTTGCTCCATGACGTGACGGTATTGACATGACGCCACTTGAAATTTTACTCGTAAGACTTAAAAAAAGATTGTAAAGCGTTTCCAATATCATCCTCTAACATTCAGAATATAAATAACAAGCAACAACGTTAAAATATTTCATCAGTGTGTAGTTCAAAGCATGTTCTGGCTTGTATCCATAGCCTGTGTTGACTGCTTTACGTTCTGTAACAATAAGACAGTAACACTTTTATTGTGTTATTTTTAACGCGGTGACGTGAATTCAATGTTGTGAAGGAAAGTTTGGTAATCGTTAATGTGAAAGAATATTGTCTTATAATCTATTAGCTGATTGTACTTTTCGCCTGGGTTGAATCGGGATAAAAAATTGCATAGGTTACTTGGTAAAGGTTAATTTTAAATGGTCGTATAGTTTTCGATATTAATCGCTTACAGTCTAGTAGAAATAGTATATTCAAATTCAAATTATTCAAATTTAAATTTCATTTATTATAAGTATATTTATTGGCCGATTGTTTTGACTTCACCCGGATTGAACCGGGATAAAAGTTAGCCTATGTTACTTGGTAAAGAGAAAGCTAGGGGTTATTTTTTTTAACAGTGATATAGTTTTTGGTATAAATCATAACAATCTAACAAAAAAGCTTTCTTCTATCAGTTTATGCTAATAGTTTGAATATTTCTACTTTATCTGTAGGTTTGTGATTTTGAAATATTTATACAACAACAGGTAAATATGTCACTTTTACCTTTATCAAGACCAAGATGTATTAAGGGAAGGGACTGGCTCTCTTAACACAGGCAATGCCTAGCAGTAGCAAGAGAGCCGTAGCCTCATATTCAATATTGTATAATCTAAAGGTGAAATAAAGATTTATTTTATTATTATTATTTATGTACCACATTGAGAAGGTTCATACGAAAATTAACGTAAAACTCATACGTAGACTATTATATTATGATGAACTATCTAATATAATAAATGTAAATATCTTGTTTTGAAACGTTTCGACCAACATTATTATTGAAAGTGTTTATACTGCCAATGTTTATCATTTCTCTTGGAACACATAAACATTGTATTTTATTATTCTAGAAACTACCAGTGATGAAAAATATCACCAAAATAATCAGATAGGATATAAACATATTATTGTGATACAAGAATGATTTTGGAACGAATGTTTTTTTTTTGTTGAACTTTGCCTACTTTTAGTGTCAATAATATCCTTAAATATTATACATATATTAATTAAAAAGAACCCTCAATAAGATTTTGTTGGTATTCTCAAAACTGAATCTAGATTCTAACTATATTTATTTATAGATTGAGACCCCATAAATAATTCCTTTGATACAATTTTAATGAAAATTGAGAATTACTTCAATTATTTATCGAATAAAATTAATTACGTTACTAGGTAAGCTTTGAAATTTTGGAGATCGGTAGTCCGCTTACCTGGCGCTTTCCGAGACAAAATATTATGGAACTAGCTGTGTCCCGCGGTTTTACCCGCATGGCTCCGCTCCTGTTGGTCTTAGCATAATTAAATTCATACTTAGTTATTAATATGTTATGTTCTCAAATAAACAAGAGGCTATATAAAATAATTCCTTTATATTGCTTAGAAATTTATCAGATAATATTGTGTTTACTCGTTTTCTCTGTAGAAAAAAAGTTTCATAACAGAATTTCGCATCATAAAATAAAACATAAAAAATTACGCATCTGGTTCAATGGATTTGCTACTGATTATGTTAACTAAAAGGCGCTTATCTCGTATAGATAACGCGTTATTTGGAATGACGTGTGTACAGTCGAGGGAAAAAGCGCTAAAAAAATAAATTCTATTACCTACTGTAATTCTTTTAATTATTATTAAGCTATTGCATAGCTTCTATCGCGGGCCTTGAGCGCGGGGACCGAATCGAGAAATTCCGTAACGAAAAAACCTCACGCTCCCCACTCCGACGGGCTCGGAGGTGTGGCTTGAAGGCATGCTATGCAATAGCTTTACCGCGGCGTCCCCGAGTGCCACACGTCTTTTATATTATAATTATATTATAATGCTTTTAGAAAAGCAACAGTTACATTGACGTAAAACATAATAAGAAGTTCTCTAGCTAACCGTGTAGAGACATATTACTTTTTCCATTCTTTATACCTATGTGATAGAAACTAAAAAGATGTAGATAGGTTATTAGCGCTCCAGAGGAACGTCGAAATATGGCTTAATTAGCCACAATTTACATTAGCCATCAGCCATTACTTTGACGAGCGAATTTTTGTTTATGAATTCATTGATTTCAGCGTGTGTCGATTCAAAGATCAATGATTTGACCTCAAATTAAGAACGGCAAAAAACGCGGGAATTACACCAACTGTCATTGCAAACGCAAACGAAATTATGTCATACATAAATGATAATTGATCCTTTGAATTTTCATCACGTTTGGAAAGAAAATGGCGGTTCGTATGATTCGATGATAATGGACTCATATTATGGAAGGAGAATTACGATTTGCGCATTATTTTTGTTATCAGCTTTTAATTAACTTATAACAAATTTCTTACTATTTAATCCGTGCTAATTTTATCTAGTACCAGCTTTCCGTCCGCGGCTTCGCCCGCGTTTTCAAAGAAAAACCCGCATAATTCCCGTTCCCGTGGGATTTCCAGAATAAAAATTATCCTATGTGTTAATCCAAGTTACCCTCTATGTGTGTGCCAAATTTCATGAAAAACGATTCCGAAGTTTTTGAGTGAAGGAGTAACAAACAAACAAAAAAAAACGAATGAGTTAGTGTTAATGATCTTTATTTATTTATTTATTTATTTATTTATAAACACACACTAACATTACAGTTTCCCAATACGATAGTGGTTTTACATTTAATTGGTTACATCGAAATTAGAAATATTTAACATACAAACTAAATACATACATTACTTTTTATAGCATAATACAAATAAAGCTACTCGCGTGAATTCATCCCAAGTGCAACAAAATATATCCGTTTTGATTGCTATTTCATTGAGTGAACGAAGTGCACGCGTCATAGGTGCCTGACCTAGCAAGTTGGTGCGAGCGGACGGCACCAGCAGCAGCGGCGGCCGGCGCCGGCGCTCCGCGTATCCATCTGGTACATACAAATACATTTTACCCAAAATATCCGCATTATGTATCCTACCTCTAAAAATCCTGAACAGGTACGAGATTAACGCCAGGTCCCTTCTAACCCTCAGCTCGTTATATCCCACCATGCCCAAAACGAATAAAGTCGGATACATAAGCGGATAGAAAGGATAAACCCCGTATAATCTCATGTAAAGGTAACGAGTGAATTTATTTTGTATGCGCTCTAGCATGAGATTATATTTAATTTCATGCGGGCCCCAAATAACGGAATTATATTCCAACTGGCTTCTTACTAGAGTATTGTATAAGTTAATAATAGCTCTAATATTCGAAAAATTTCGAGACATCCGCAATATAAACCCTAAGTTTTTAAAAGCTTTCTTACAAATATTAGTTATGTGCTTACTATAA
>CAJQZM010033789.1:29783-43356 GCA_907164665.1 Colias nastes
TTTCCTTACTTTCAACAAATTCTTTTATGATCAAATTCTGTTCTAGAATAAGCGTTTCCAGTGAAGTTACTTTGTCTTGCAGGTGTAACACAGTCTTATTCAACTCACGAATAACATTTTCCAAAGTTTTGTAAGACATATTCACAGATTTTATTTTTATAACGTAACAGCTGTGCGAATGCGTTTAACCCTTGCAAGCGCGCGGGGACTACCTAATAAATAAGTTACGCAGTATGTTTTTGAAGTAAATAATTAATAATTAATACACAATAACAAACTTTAAAAAAGGAAGAGACCCGTTCAAAATATGATTTGATTTTAAAGATTATAATATAGCATCAAAGTCCTCTTATGTTGTTGAAAAAATTCATGATAAATTAATAAAAAAAAAAATAGTAGAAGCGTTAACTAATATAGTTTTAATATCTAAATATAAACATAATAAAGGTCTAGCCGAAAACTAAAACGAAGGATTGAGTTTATTTCAGGCTATCACAAATATATTCGCTACCCACCCGAGTTTAAAGCCAACGTAATAAAAAAGCGATTTCTCGTGCAGCAGTAAAAGATTGTGAGTATCCGGGAGAAAAAAAACTGTAAAAATACATTAATTATGCACTCAAATTAATGTATCTCTACATAATTACTAGCTATCCTAGCAAACGTTGTTCTGCCTTCTTCATTTTAACCCTAAATGGGGTATGAAAAATAGATGTTAACCGATTCCCAGATCTACCGAATAGGCACACAAAATTTCATGACAGTAGGTCCAGCCGTTTCGGAGGACTATGGTAACTAACATTGTATCACGAAAATTTTATATAAATAGATATTAAATGAAATAATTTAATTTGATTATTTAATTGAAAATGCCTTAGAAGCAGCTTATTCCATTAGAGGTATCGAGTAATAGAGTCTGTTAATATCCTGGGCGAAGGCGGATTCTGATAATTTGCAGTTGCAATTCGCATCGGGAAGACATCTCGGTGTAATATACCAAACCAAATTGATTCTCGATTAACGTTAACGTTCCCAGAGCTATTTCAGTCTCTAGGATAATGTGTTATTTTCATACATTATTATAACGATATTACGATATATTTTATACGATAAGATCATAATAAATTATTACCTATATGTAAAGATAAAATTAAAGACATTGTTATACTACATTTTATATCAATAACTATAATACGGTTGAAACCTGTCTTATCTAAATATTACGCGATTTTTTTACTCTAATGAAAGCGTATAAAACTACAGTGTTACACAATATATCATATACTTATTATATCTACTAAAAAATAATTATAAAAAAGGATAACGACTCAATGTACTTCGTTACTTCGCAAATACGCAGTAAATTTGGTTTACATATCATTAGAAACGTGGATGAATAGTGATACAAAAAAGTTTTTACTTCTTTCTCGACTTTCAAATAAAAACGTCCAAATGAGACAAGGGAAAAATGAAAATAATGTAAGAAAATGGAGCGCGCTAATGAAGCGTAGACCCTATAGAAGCGCTCCTCGTGTATTTTAAACACGTGCTTTAAAATGTGGGAAAATTGTAAGATTCTTCTATATTTTTTAAAGTTTTTTAAAAGGTATTGTTACGTGGAAATTCTTGTTTACATTTTTATATGGACTTGTAAAATGTTGTTTAAGAATGTTGTTGTGTATTTTATTTTTCTTATTTCAAAGCGCCATTGAAAATATAATGTGTAGAAAATCGAATGTAAGAATATAGGAAGTAGGTTTGCTATCAACGGTTTTATTTATATTTTTATTTTTTATTATGAATATCAAGAAATTTCGTTTAATCCGTATAAGTAAATAAATTAATTAGCCAAATCACATTACAAGTAATTCATTACCAATAGGAATTCAAAGGATAAGCTTGCTATATATACAGTGCAATGTTCTTTAACTATTTCAATCCAAACTAATAATGGTAGCTTCGTACGGTAGTAGCAATGTCTCTAACAAGAGTTGTATTTCTAGGGAGACGTTATTGACGATACTAGTATACTCTGAAATACAATCTTATATATTAAATACTAAGATATTAAAGTCAAATATAATAGCGTACGTTAGCAAATTGCCTCTTGAAAAGCGTTCATATGTGAGGATTTTCTTTATATATAATACTGTAAAATAACGACGGTATTACTGATACAGCTCAGTAAATCAATCAGATATAATTATTGACTCTTGAAATGATACTGTACGAGCATGAATGTTGCCATTTGAAAATAAGCATGTTGGTATAATAAGGTGTATTGAACGTACAGATTTTAACTGACTCGATTTATATTTCTCAATACATTTTTGCATAGTTCAATCTATAAAATACAACTCTCATAAATATTAACGATATGGTAACGATACGATATTGGGGCATACTAAATAGACTCCGGTCTCCGGCGTAGAAAGAATAGAAATCGTTATTTCGACTCGGAAATTGGATTGGGCGCGTGAAGAGCTAATATAAACGCAGGGAATTGTCGATTTAGCCCTATTTGCGACATTATTAAAATGAACGAGGAAAATTTTGAAGCGTCAAATGTTTTGCTGAACATTAATGCGAATTTAATGACGGGTAATCAAGATTATTGTACGCGTAAAATAAAAATATAAATCAATATTTCTATTTTATTGAAAGCTTTAACTTTTTATCTAACGGTAAATCTATACTAATATTATAAAGCTGAAGAGTTTGTTTGTTTGTTTGAACGCGCTAATCTCAAGAACTCCTGGTTCGATTTGAAAAATTCTTTCGGTGTTAGATAGCCCATTCATCAAGGAAGGCTATAGGCTATATATCATTACGCTAAGACCAACAGGAGCGGAGAAATGCGGGTGAAACCGCGTGGCACAGCTAGTATTCTATAAAGCTTGAAGGAATTAAATTTCTTACGTTATTATATTTTATAATTACATCTAGGTAGAAATTCCTTTGTAGAATATTGTAGTGTGCTGACAAAGTTTATTATTAGAGAGAGATGTATTTTTTAGAGGGAGCAGCAGCTTAAAATTCTTATCTCTCTTAATGTGTCAAAAATGTGCATTATATTATAATTGCACCATACAGAGTTATTTCACGTATAAAATGACACACGGCTAATGTTTTCACATCACACTCAAAAAAGTTATTATCTTCATTTATTATTCAGATTCAGAATGCTACCTTTTCCGTACATTAGGCAAATTCGTAGCGTCAATTTATCTCATTTTCTTTGTTTTGTCGAAATGAGTGAAACGGTAAAAATAAGGAATATCGCTCACAGATTTAGAAATAAAAGAGCTTGTGACAAATGTGCAGGAAATTGCGGAGATTTTTCTTTATGTGTTTCTTTTTAACTATTGTTTGATGTTTCATTACAGGGGGGTTTGTTTAAAATTAGATATAATTATGACTAACGCTATATAAGCTTTCAAAATTAGGAAGATTATATTACCTATTGTTGCATTTATCGTGGATTTATTATATATATGCAAAAATATATTATAAACTTACTATCATCTAATCTATCTATCTATCTAGGTACCTACTGTAACGCAGAGCTTTTAATATTTTTTTTTTCATTTCAGTAAAAGGTAGTAACTATTTAGTAATATTATGTGGTAAAAGTGTAAGCGCATTTAATATTTAGTTCCATAACAAAATAGAGTACTTTATAGTAGTAGGTACGTTGTTTCTCCTTTCTACAAATATCTGTTTGTGCAAACTAAAACAACACAACCTCGTAAAATCCCGAATATCCTCTGTTCTAACTTTGAATAACACCATTTAAAGCATTAGTCTCTAAAAGAATAAATAGGATAAGATCTAAACCAGAGTAATTTGCGTGGTATAAACGTTTACCACACGAAACCAATTATACAGTCGAGTGCAGCGTAATTGCACCGAAGTGCTGGGGAGATTTACTTAGCTGCAATTACTTAACTTTGACACAAAACATTAACCTTGGTTTAACTAAAACTACTGTTTAAACACAATTATTAGAGTGAAGTTTCAAATTTGCGACTGTAGAAACTGTTTGTTGTGTATGGTCGCACTTATGTTCAAATTTTGTCGATCTGTAAATTTAGCCAAAATGGCATAGAGATCATCGGCCCATACACAATTTGTTCTTGGAAAGGGTTGGCAATAAGAACCTCATTTAAATAAAACAGTAGGTACATTTTCAATGAAATTGTGGCATTGAAAAAATTACAAGGATTACATCCATAAACTAACGTTATTGTAGTTGTAATTAATCAACTCGAATATCAATAACTATGAAATCATCAAAAATCATGCATATAATTTTTTTATTTTTACCGTCTAACTTATACTTAACTCATACTCCTTTACCTACTCATAAAATATTTAAACTTATTTAATTTTATTGTTCATACAAGATTTCCATAATTCATAAACATTAAACTTAATACACATACACATTACACGTACTAAAAACTTCATACAGTAAGTACTTAATTTATTAATTATCTCCTACATGAATTTCTTCGCAGTTTACGTTGTTAACTTTTACTTACATTACACGAATATTGAAGTTTTCCAAGAGAATATGTTTTAGCGAAAGCACTTTCAGCTCTTAAAGTTTCCAATATTTTCTAAGAACATTATCGCCGTGGAAAGTTCTAGACCTGATCATTACCGAACAAAGACTCGAGAACACAATCGATGCACTAAACCGTAGAACGTGTTATGCAAGTTAGACACTTGACCAAAGATTTTCTGTAGGTGGAAATTTAAAGCATATTTTCTTTAGATTCAACGACAAACGCATTTTTTTTTAAATTTGACGAAGGCGCATTTTTAAACAGCCAAGAAGTGAAATTGCGGTCTGGTTCAGAACGATAAAAAAAAAGGTAAATTTGAAAATGGAACGCTGAACCACAGCTGAACGCTGGAATAAATTGCACAAATTTAAAAAATTGTGTTAATCCTTATAATATGTATTTAGTAATACGATGTTTATTATTCCTTAAAATTTGATAAAAATATTTAAACTTTTTTTTTAAATGCCTAATTCAAAAATTAATTTGATATTTTGTTCCTCGTGCGGTTCGAGCGCGCGAATGCTGGCTACGAACAAAGAAAAAAAAAATGTGGCGGGAAATTTTTAAATGTCAAATGGCATTGTGATCGATTTGTACTTTTACGATTAAAGTGTTGATTAATAATAAATTAACACAATTGAGGTAATTCAGTAATTAAAAATAGGTACTAGATTTTTTTATAATTCAATTTTTTCAGTTTAAATGTTTTATATATTAATATTATAAGTTAAAACTACAATTTTGTTTAATTTTGTTATAGGTGGAGTGGGTGGGCCGGGCGGGCCGGGAGTATCAGTTTCAACACAGGTAAGATTATCATTAATAATTTTGATTGAAAATAATTATTATATACGAATGATTTATGTATTATTAATAAATTGACAAATATCCTTATTCTTTGTAATCTATACTATAATATTATAAAGCTGAAGAGTTTGTTTGTTTGTTTGTTTGAAAGCGCTAATCACAGGAACTACTGATCCGATTTGAAAAAAAATTTCGGTGTAAGATAGCCCATTAATCGAGGAAGGCTAAAGGCTATATATCATCACGCTTAAACCAACAGGAGCGGAGCACTGCTTGTCAAACCGCGGGGCACAGCTAGTATGTAATAATTTGCATGCTGTTTTTCAATAACGGCTAAACATGCTGTACCTATACTATAAGTAAAACAAATGTAATATCTTTATACCATGTTTATCGTAAATAAAGAATTATGAATTACGTATTTTCTATAAAATATACATTATTTTAACGATGTGAGTACCTCAAATACAAATCTTGTAGTGCCTATACTTAAACAATAAGAAATGGATAATTTTGATGCTATTATTCATATGTTTATCGATATATTTATACTAAAAATGTATATTTGTTAAATGTTATCTTTAAATACCGATATACCTTAGGTATGTTTAGATTTTATAATGCAAATATTAATGGATTTGTTAGTATATTTTAATATATTATTTAGTATCAAAAATTATATATTCCCTGTGAAGTACATATTTTCAGTTTCTTCTTTACTTTACATAAATGAATTCCTTTTCTATTCAGAGCGTATCTATAACTATTGGAAATTCTTCCCTATTATTCAAATTCAACCAATGCCAGCTATTTTATGATTTATGGACGATTCGTATTTATGATTTATTCCTTGAGAAAATATAAAAGTACGCTGCATTTATATTTAAAATAGTTTAAATTTTTTATGTTTTCTAACTTCATTTGTTGAATTTATTAACATATTTACTGAAAATCATTTTGAATTAAACACTGAAAGAATGTGAAACGACCAAGTATGAACTGATAACATTACGGCCAACAATAAGGCCAAACAATTTTGTAAAGGCATATTGTTTAATTACATTGCAATAACATGAATTTCAAACACAACTTACGTTTATATAATAACACAATTACATAAACTAGAGCAATAAGCAACAAAATTGAGTATGATCATGTCCGCGTAAAAAGTTCCCAAGAGAACATGACGGCGAGTCTTCCTCTCAAATGACGTAAGTTTGAAACTTCAACTGCAATGTAAGATACTCCTGCCTGAGGGAGGAAATAAATTATCTGTTTATACTTTATACGCTATATTCGGTGTTAAAATGTTCATATTTTTTGTAAATTCAACTTAATTTATAGTTTCTGTATTTCGACTCCAGAGGCTAATAAAATGGTACCAAATTATCATTAAGATTTTTTTGGGTACCTACTTTACAGTTTTTTTTTAACTGAAACTAGGTACTTTAGGGTACTTTAGGTGCGTTGAGAGTTCAATTTCAAGGGCGCGTCATGACAATACTGTCACGTCATGGAGTAATGCGACGATTTTTGTATCATTGAAACTTGCCAAAGAAGTTTCACTTCTGACACGTGTGCTCGAAAGACGCTCTTTTTTATAAATAATTGATTAAAATTATACTTTTTCCAATACTAATCTTTGGTCATTTAAAGACAAGTTTAAATAAAAGTAATATGTAACTATACGGAACCCAACAGCGTATGAAATGTGGCAAATGTCGAAATGAATGCAGGCGGAACGCTAACGAAACAACCTTTGTTGTTCAAACCTCAAGAGTGAAACTTGGCTCATTATCGCCGACTTCATTCCTAATTTGGTTATCTCATTGAAGTGTTGATTAAGCTCCTGTAATAAGCACGTTACTTTTTAGCGAAAAATATTTTGTAAAAATATTCTTTGCTATTTTCATAAGACGTTTTAGAAAACAAAAGCATCTTATGTTTTAAAGACGTAATTATTAGATGAAATTTTCAAATACTGGTTTCTTTAATCAACTTTAGTTATTATTTTAATTCGAATTTTTATCACAAAAAATGTCCTAGCTGCTTATGTAATGGAAAATATAATTAATGATTTTCAAAATCTCATTATTTAAAGTAATCTGTAAAGGTAGATACAATAATATTACCTATATTATGGCTAATGCACATTACAACTATGACATAAATTACTTACTGCACTATAACTTATGCAAGCTATGTTCAACAATAGCTAAAACAGCATTAATCTGAACGTCGCTGCCGGTGACCTTACGCTCAATTACGAGACGTAGATGCAGACAACAAAGCTTTTAGTCCCTGAAAGTGCCAATAAAGCATAGACAGACCTTTCTATCTCTTTAATAAAATAATGAAATTTCCATTTCATTCTCACTTTAAACTCATAAAGTGTTATTTTAATTTGGCAGTCTAATTAGGTTTCGCTGGAATTGAATATAAATTTAGCGAAATATCTCGCTTCTTGAATCGTTGGCTTACTCGCTTTTAGATAATTGGAATAAACCACTGCTTTTGTGGAGAACTTAGTATTGTGAATAGGATTATTTCTAAACAACTTTGAAAACATAACTGTATTTTAGAAAAATATTTAGAATATAAATTTTGAGGAAGGAGGAAAGGTTATAAATAATTTTATTGTAAATTACGTTTAGATCTAAAATTGATGGAATAAAAACAAAATATTTTCACATATCACTTGTGAATGCTATCTCCGGTTTTCTAGTGCGGTTGCTCGATGTGTGCTGAAATCTAAACAGATTTTGAACGTGGGTAGTTATTTTTGAACGTTTGAGTTCTGGTTGTTTTAAGTTTGTTTTTTTTTTGTTCTTTGTTATACCATGTTTGTTCAGATAATATAAGAAAAAGCAACATTCAGTAGTGTGGAATTTATTCTAGTGCTATTTTTATTGGATTGAATAAAGTAGAAGAAAGAAAGTGATAAATTTTTATACAACCTACGTAGGTTGGGTAAAATACGTATTTTACTTAGGATATTCGTAGATCCTCGACAAAGGATAATAGCGTTATCTGTTTTTTAAGAATAATCCCTATCGGTTCAAGACATGAAAATCAAATATTTACATAGGAATATGTTTCTATAGGCAGACATAGCACACTCGGCGAAAGGCTACGAATCGGAGGATGAAAACTCGGGCAGAAAGCGGCAGAGGGTCAGCGACGACCGGCCAGCCAGTCGGACGACCATGTACTCTAAACAGGTACGTATATAGCATAGATAATATTATAATACGTAATATATAGTTAGGTTTTACGACGGTTAAACATTTGAAGTTATACAATTATTAATGCCTTTAAAATGAAATCTTTTTGTCTAATTATTATTTGTCCCAATTTAAATAATAGGCTGAGTAAATATGATTAAAAGCTATTTCATCTGTAAATATTTAAACAATGCGTTACAGACATCCCTAACTTCCATTTCAAAAAGTTTAACGTTTTGGTTTTTAAAAGCTCTACATCGAACAAACCGATGTAGAATTTGTTTGTGTTTAAAGTTAAAATCAATATAGATTTATATATTAGAGGTGTCTAGAAACATTGCAAATGATATTATTACAATACATTTTTTTTAATAATATACAAGTAACATACATCATAATTCAGGACAGGTTATTAAAATGATTTTCGTTAATAAATCATTTTAATAACCTGTCAAATAACTTTAAAATAGATGAAAATTTCACAACAGAATAAGGAAATTTGAAGGAAATACATTTCATTCCGTAGCCTGAAAAGAATACTATCTCGGCTGTCCAACACATCGTAAAAGTAGAAATAAATAGCGCTAGGTTCCGTCGCTGTCTTCAATCACTATTGTAGGAAAGCAATTTCTTGTGTGCAATATTATCTGACTTGATCGAGGTTACGATGTTTGATAAGGTTTTAGGTTAATTCTTTCAGCGCATTAACCTTGATTTTGTTGTGTGAACTTTTGCTAAAGGTATCTTCATAAAATATATCACCTGAGTTCCTTGCGATACGATCCATCAATAAACGTAAATTTATCATAGACAGAATCATCATATTATTATTATATGTATGAGCCAATTTAGAAATACTGTAGTAAGTATACTATAAGTATACAATGTTGGAAGTATAAGCTATTACTTTATTAGCTCATGCAAGACTATGCAAATAGTATTAAAGCTTATTTCAGCATAATATTATAATACATTTTAGTTATAATAATGCCGTCTTATTTCCTACGCTTATACGTGATCAGTTTAATTGTAACAAACAGTTAGATTTGTTGAGAATTGCACTGTGTTTATTATTATAATTTTCTTGGTCTATTTTAGTAAACTAATACGCTTTACTCGTTACGACTTACTCAAATAATATCACAAGTAAATTTTCCTTGAATTCAAGTTTATCGCTTACGGGTAAATTTTCGTTCGTATTCAAGGAGTTCCGAGAACAATACTGTATCAACAACAAACAACTGGATTTGTTGGAACTGGAGAAGTCCAAGAAGGATCGATTCCTCGGATGCCTGTCACAATACCACATCGAGAGCCCATGTTCCAGAACCAACAGGTATTATTTATAATTAAATTTTTGTTTTGTGCTCTATTATAATTGTTAATATTTTTGTGTATATTTACAATGTTCTTCGAGTTTATTCTACTCGTAAATAATTATAATTGTGAAAATTTTGGTTTCGACACTAATTGAAAGTAGGTAACACCTATTTAGCTTGAGCAAAAAACATACGAAAAGTATAACAAGTAGGTCAATTACATTGACAACTATCAAACAATACATCCTGATTAAGTTATTCTTCAAGTTGTAATTTGCGCTAACGACACGAACAATAGTATTAGTATTAGGGAATGCAATCCCGATCCCGCGGGATCCCGATCTCGCGAGATCTCGTGTAATTTTTCGGGATCAATCCCGACGTATAATATGACGAGATCCCGTTCGAGATTGACGGGATTGGGCGGCAGTGGTCAGCGACGCAACACACAACCACTCGGGGCGCAAGCTTTTCAATTTTTCCTAATTTTTCCTAATTCCCTTGAAAAAAGCTTATTGTTTGGATTACCTAATTTACCTACGTTAATTTCCTTACAACCTGATTATTATTTAGTTGGTAAGATTAAATAATAAAGGTTTTTATTTTCTTTCGAGTAACATGTTATTTTAGTTAACCTCAATAGGGGCCATCCATAAATTACGTTACACGTTAATAGGGGGGGAGGGTATCATCTTTATGTGACATAATGTGACAAGGGGCAGGGGGGGATCAAAAGCTTTGTGACGTGACATAATAAAACGAAACGAAATTTGTACGTGAGCAAAAAACTTTGAACAGAAAATTTTTAATCTACCTACCTATATGTATTTATTAATAATTTCGCACTCTCGCTGTAAGATTATCTCTTACGTAACAACATTTAATTCCTAGAGTCATGTTGTAATGCAAGTGGGACACTAAAATTTACGATTTTTTAAATTTTCGATATCTAAGATTATTTAATAAGTAAAAATAAGTAAAAAAATGAAAATAACTGTTTTCTTTTGATTATTTTTAGATACATGCATAAGTTTGAAAAATGTGTGACGTCACATTAGGGGGGACGGGGTACTAAAAATGTGACAACCTGTGACAAGGAGGGGTTGAAAAGTTCTAAAATTCGCGTGACGTAATTTATGGATGGCCTCCTATCACAAACAAGCAGTTATTAGCTTTTTCAGTCATCTGAATTCAACTTTTTTTTTTAATTAGACGGGATCCCGAAAATTCCGGGATCCCGCGGGATTGATATTTCTAATCCCGCGGGATCCCGAATTTGCAATCTCGAGTCGGGATTGCATTCCCTAATTAGTATATTTGGGATACAGACATTAAACCTATAAGCGAGACAGTTGTACTAAATTGAGCACATTAATTTGTGTTCCAAAACTGCGTAGAATTATGTACGTCGTAAATTGTTTAATCTGGGAGATCAAGATTAATTTGTTAAACAAATAATAAATGTTCCACCATTAGCTATACTGACTAAAATGTTTGCCCCATTAAGCGTTTTACAGCCTAGAAATTGAAGGAAGGGTAACAATTATTGCAACTCTTGTAAAGTTTAGGGTTAATTTTTTCAATGTCTTGGATACCTTAGCATCATCTAATTTTTATGGGACTTTTTAAAAAAGTTCCCTTTTTAAAAAAATAATGTTATTATAAGTTTAAAATTACTTTTAATGGCATGTTACCAAAATATTAAAGTTTGATACATTAGGAAGAGGCTAATTGTTATTAAAACATGGTGAAGATAACTTCATAAATTAACTTTTCTTCAATTATTTATAAGAATTTATTGCCACTCCGTAATACTATCTATACGTATGTCATCAAATAAATAATAAAAACCCTCGTAAATCTTGATTGTGATAAAACCCTATGCAGAAGAACGTGCCTGGACCTCTAATTCACTCGAGTACCCTCGGTCACTCTCTAGTGCCATATCAAAGCTCCATCCATGCATAACATATGAGCTTACTTATTCAAGCCTTTGTTTTCGGGAAGTTAAAAGTTATTACTCTCGAGTCAACAACAAATCTCGGGCACGCAAACAGTATTTCACCTGTCAGCGTGGATATATATTCCTATTGGGTCCTTCAGGAACATACGGTGGGAGTGAAAAATTTTTGTATGGTATGGTATCACATAATGGCTAGTTTCTGCTCGTGTGAAACATTGAAGGAAGTGGCGCCACGATTTAGACAATATCAAAATATTATTATTATGCGCATGTGTTCTTCAAATAGTTAACTTAGATCCTTATGCCGTGAAGACACACATATACACAGATAATGCGATTATAAATAATACATTTTACTATATCTTAGCCACGAAAGATATAGTAATAATCAATAGCGTATTTTAGAATCAATAATTGAATACCAGAAAATAGCTTCCTTATTATGAAAGTGATGTTTAACCTATAAATACTTGGATTATAAAATGTTTTTCCTCGTAGCGGGCCTCTAAACAGATTAGCTAAATAAATGATCCTCTCACGGGAAGCGTTAAGGTAACGAATCGAGCGTTTTATTATGGTTGCACCCTCCTAATAGTATTAGTAATACCGGACGAAAGGTTAGTCCATTTATCCCGTGTTTTTATTACTGAAACAAGTTTCGATATATTTCATGGATCCGGGACTATGTTAGTTTAACGGTTAAAGTAATGGGAGTAGTAAATACTGTTTCGTGTTTTTGACGTGACAACGTCTTAAATTAGGTTGCGGCTGGGAGTCACTTATGAAAAAGTGTAACGCTCGGTAACGTTACGATGAGTCACCGAACGAGAGAGAGGCCCGCCGAATGCCTTGCGTCTCTCTCCCACTCAACTATGATCGTTGTCACGTAAAATCTTCGCCCGTAAAACCGACTTTACAGGCAACCATTTTTTATATAATAGTCAAGCGAATAGTATTTTTAATCGCCAAACAGTTGTAGAAATATGTTGCCTACAAAATCTAATAAAACATTAAAATATTCAGTTTTATACTATATTGCACGTATTTATATAAGCAGAGAAACATAAAAGCCTTATTATATTCCAGAGCGTCATTTCTATCCGTTTGTGTCCGTCGTCGAGTGCCCTCAGATGAGAATCTCAACACCGATTATGCACCCATACAACGCTATCCCAGGTATTACAATTTCCCTATATAGAAATAGAATATAATGTTCTAAATAGAATACATGAAATAGTAAATTTTTGTGTAGCAGAATGATATAATTGTTATGTTGTATGTATTTGTCGTAGCGCCGTAGCAATGCCTACGGAAATTAACGTTTGCAAGTTTTGCTAAAACTGTATTTGTCTTATAATAATATATTTTGCCTAAACTATAAATAAGACGATAAAATATTCAATTTAAATTCAAATAAAACACTAAAAATCATATTTTGTTATACATATGGTCATCTGATCATACTATCAAAACAAATAAATGTAAATAATAATAATTTCTACACAATTTGGATGTCCAATACCTGGATATCCAAAAGCACATAATATCGGGCATTCGACCCGCTGACCGCAGGTTCGGGCAGCCATCGCCCGCGCCGGCCGAGCTGCGCGCACACGACGCAGAGCTCGAGTGCTCGTACTTCAGGCGTCGGCCGCGCTCCGTGTGCAGCCAGCCTGACCCCAAGCGGTA
>CAJQZM010033790.1:0-26132 GCA_907164665.1 Colias nastes
GGATCCGTTTGAAATGACTTGAGATACAGATTTAGATCTCTTATTGTGTGGGAGTTTTTCATAAGACTAGTATTCGTTATAGGTAGATATTTAAAGGTATATCTTGGTAGAGTTGAATGGTGTATTTAATATATTGGGCAAATAGTGTGTAGGTGCCGTCATAACTCCCGGTTTGTAGTTATTTTGTTGTTATAAATAGTGTTTATTAAGGCATATTTCAGAAATATCTTATTGTAATTCGTGGTCTTGGCCATTATTAAAGCTTACAATTCAAAAGTCTATGTTTTCAATGACATCTTCATATTCGTTTAATGAACGTTTTTTTTTTAATTTTTATAATATGAATTTCTTTATATTTTATAATGATCAACCATTTAAAGAATTCAAGATATACAATTGTTTGTCCTTCTTCATGCTTTTCTTGAATAGTATTTTTCGTACCAAGCTAGTTAATTTTAAGTTAATTTTAAAAGTGCGAAATATAATTGGCCACACCTCAAAACGACAATAAACAATAAATTCGTATTAAGATTTCGCAGCTCACATCATTAAGGGTCTAATCGAAGCATTTATATCATACTCCGCCCTTGCCCGGGCTGAAATCGTTTTATAAGTAATATTTATGACTCAAACTGCTGGGTAATTATTTAAGATACTCCCCTTCAGTTCTGTCTCCCCCGCACCTAGGTTGCAGAGTTAGAGAGATGGATAAAGCATTTGAAATAAGTAGTCTGATAATAGTAGAATTTACGAGTGTTTGATTTTACGCGAGTATCTTAAGACTTAATAAATAACGTTTAAAATTATTTAAAGTGTCTTAAAATTTTTGATGGTAAAACTGTGGTAAATGGTAAACTGGCATGATGATTCAAAAGTGTTTCTAAAAGAAGTCAAATTAAATAAATAGTGTATAAAGAACTTTAAGAGAATACATTCAGGACAGCTTAGTGTTCGGTATATGCTGTTTAAGATTGGCATCACTTGCTTGATGGCTGTAATCCCTTTTAATATGATGTATGATGTAACTTTAATGACAATTGATAAAATACAAGCATTTGTTAGCATGGCTAATGATGTTAACAATATTGTTTTGTGGAATGTAAGTTACTTATTGATTTTTAATTTGGTTAAGTCATTGTTGCCTCACGTTCGAACTATAGTCTATACTCTATAATATTATCTTCTATTTTAACTACCAAACGAGTAAGTTTATAAGACTAACTATATTCCTATATATATTTGTCTCACATGTATACTAAAGAAACGAAGTAACTTTAAAGTTCATAGAATAATCACTAGAATATATAGAGATAGCAGAATAGTCTTTTATAATTTTATTCAGTACCGCATTTATAAAAATAGAATACTGATATTAACATATAAAACATACCTCATTTGACTTATCTTGAGCTGTATTTTAAGGATTGTAACTTTATTATATGCCAAAGGGACAATGTCCCATCTAGATATTTTTAATCTGTGGCAGAGTTCTATTAGAATACGTGGATGAGTAAACTTCGCGCTCGTATATCAAGCGTATCCAGGTAATTTAATGTAATTAGTATATATAACTTATGCATACTTCGACTTTCTTAGTAATATGCGAGATGGCTTGTTTTTAATCTCGTTTTTCTGTAATTTTCCGTTGAGTTTTGTGAGTAATTAGCATTTATTTTGGTAATGTTAATTTATATCTAGATTTTTGGTAAAAATAGGTTTGTTAATAATGCTATACAAAGTGACGTCTATTTTTGTTTTTCTAAAGAAAAATATTTTACGGTTTTTCTAGTTCAGACCTATTTGTTCGAGTAGTGCGTTGTTTTATTAATTAATTATAATATTTCGTTGTCGTCTTTGTCTATCTATTAACCGCTTCGTTTCATTGATAAAGTCATCATATTTTAATTGAACCGGACCATTAAAAATGATGAAGAGTACGGCAATAACCTTTGAAAAGGCAATCAAATTCCAATTAGATTACTCGAATAATTTCTCAAATAAGTTGAATGTACTCCAAATGAACATCAAATAAGGGCCCTTGTATTTGAATTCAATTTTGATGTAAATATACGTCAGTAGCTATCGCGCTTTGAATTGAATATTGGAGTTGTGTGAAAACCAATTAGCTGGCCGGTAACTATGGTAACAGTACTGACAATAGTTTGGGGCCCCCCGTGTTGGGGAAATTACGATGTTCTTAATGATCGAATGTGTGTTCTAATGGTGTTATAGAGACGTATAGATGATAATTATCGGCTTAATTATATAGAAACAGAAATGTATTAATGGAAATGAGGTTATGTGTAAAACGAAAACAAACTTAGGTAACAACGATAATCTTCTTTTCTCATTTGGATAAGAATAAATTCAACAAAACTCTAGTTATAAACATACTTATTAATAAATGTTGTGTTATTTTTTAATAAAAAATCTTTATCGAAATAAGAAATAAATGATTTTTATCTATTTATGCCTTTGCATAGGTATTATTAACGTTTCTCTAGTTTCTGTTGCAATTATTAATCTACGTGGACTATTATTATATGCTTACCTATACGCCAATTGAATGATTGTTATTAAAGTTAAATGGGGCCTTAATTAAAGGGCCTCAAAACCGCGAGCCCGGCCCTGCACTGCCGTTAGGGCACCATAGCTGCACCAAGCTGATAACCGAAGCGTCCATTAAGCGATATAATGGTCGCGAAAAATTGATGAAAAAAAAGTTCCAGGCTTTACCGCTCGATGAATACCTTCTATCGGTTTCAATGGAACGATTTAAATTTTAAGGTTATCGCTTTTAATTAATAGCGGACTATTTGTGCTGTTTTTGTTATCTATACTAATTAATATTATAAAGCTGAAGAGTTTGTTTGTTTCTTTTTTTGAACGCGCTAATCCCAGGAACTACTGGTCCGATTTGAAAAATTCTTTCGGTGTTAGATAGCCCATATATCGAGGAAGGCTATATGCTATATTATATCATCACGCTAAGACCAACAGGAGCGAAGTTATGCAGTTAAAACCGCGGGGCACAGCTAGTTTTAAATAGAGATTGATATATCAGCTTTTCGTTGCTAATTTTATACGTTTGTGGTTAAGTTTGTTCGTTAATCACGTTTAAATGGTGGAACCGTAAACCACATGTTTGTATTATAGGTATATAGGAAGAGGATGTTAATACAAATCCATTTATAAATATTAAACATAATGTGATACAAATATAAGATTAATTTAGCGATTAACATGAATTCAATGATAAATTCTCTTAGTAACAGTAAGCTAACATTTTTTTGGAAATATTTATTTAAGATTCGTGTTCTTAAAAGATTTAGTAAAATGTATACTTTAATTAGGTAATTAAAAACGCTATTTTACAGCAATTACTTCACTAATTTTTATTTATCAGTTTCTTATTTGAATTTGTATCGCCAATGTAATCTCATAGTTTAAAGGCTAATTAATTAGTATACTTGTGTTTAAATTTAAACGAAACAGAATAAAAAAGTTATAGGCTTTTAACGAGATTTCCAGTAAACGGATAGGTAAATTTAACCCTTAATACGCCCTGAAGGTAGAATCATACGTGTGAATAATTGCATCAAAAAGCTTTTATTGTAAATGAAAAATCGTATTTTCGAGTTGAGTTATATGTTTTTGTTGAGCCAGTGTAAGGGAGGCATGGATTTCCTTGTTTGGTTGATACAGATTTTAATGCGATTTATTTATTTTATTTATAGCCTTTTCAATTATTAAACTTATGTTTAGGATATTAAATAATAAAATTTATAAGAGTCCAAAACCTCAGGCAATAAATGAAAAGTTAACAATATGTCGGACTCTATATTTTGTTTAGTGTAGGTACTATAATACATCATATAATACATCTATAGAAATAATGAAAAACTACTATTTTTAGCTCTATAATAAGAGCTAAGTACGATTTCAATTAACTGTAGGTAACACTTAATACGTATCTGTTCTTATAATAATATATGTATCTACCCTATTATTTTTATGCATATAGTATTTAATTCACAATCCACTTAAACTAAAACATCGTGTTCTATATTTTTAAAATCTTAAAATCGTAAAATATTGCATTTCTCAATCTGCTAAATCGAAACCTTTTTATCCGTAGCGATGAAAGGCGTTCTCCGTTCAAGCACTTCCAGTAGATATTTAAGCGCTGCGGACTAGCGGTAGTTTTTAACTGAACGACATTTTACAGCGGATAGAAGCGCTTTACAGCGCTTAAAATTTGATGTGCCCTGAATGCGGGCGTTAATTGATTTTAAACCGAATTACTGAACAGTGGTGACGGCTTAGTGAACTGAAGGAAAATAAACAATAGGATTTGTTTAGTTTAATTATAGTGTAAGGAAATATTTTGTTAGGATTTGATTGGGGTCTGATCGAAGTTAATTCGTGGAAAATGTGTTCTAAACAACTGCTGTAACAATACAACTATCAAAGTTAATAATTTTCTCATGTAGATACATACTTTCATCTATTTTCAATAAATGTAATAAAAGATCAAAAAACTGTATCAATATATACGTAATACAAACTAAATTGCCACACAGCAATTCGTCGAATAACTTTTTTGCTCGTATTGGAGCTGTATCCACGTCGAACATGAAAGCACGATAATTGACGTAATGTTAGAACGGGAAAAATCGCCCGCTAAACGAGTGGAATAGAAATTTTTATTTATTTAACGCGAAATACCTCTATACCCGATAACAGATCCATCAAAAAAAGGTCGCTAAAACTCTCAAATTTTAACGTAACATTTTATCCGTATCGGTACTGATTTGAATCACAGATTCGGATGAACTTTCCTGTTTACACTTTTTTCATCCAAAAATCCATCGAACTTTATCGAACTGAAATAGATTTCATACAAAGGACGTAGCGAAAACTCCCAATATCAATGTAGCCCCGGGCCGGTGACGTTTGGACGTTCCAGTGATACGCGAATGTAGACCTTAACGTCGTAGACATAAAATTTATTGTTTTGTTCACTGCTTGGACATTTATTCCTCACTCAAATGTGCTCTCTATGTTGTAGAGCTAAGCTTCAAATTGGAATGGCCCTCATTCCGAATTCAGACTGATAGGTGATATCAGTGTTTGTTGAGACAACTCATATATGGCTAAATAGGAAATTCGAAACGGTCTGTATTTTGGATTTGAAAATGCTGAAATATTTTTCATAATTTGATGAAAAATTAAAATCAAACGGCGTAAATTTTCTCTATCGTAAGCTTTGATTAAACATTTATTACAGTAAATATGAGTTTTGAATTTATTATAAGTCTTTACTTTGAATATAGGTACGTAATGTATGTTGAAGTAAATTAATTACAACGTCAATCACTTATGCTCATGCTCATTAAATAGTAAACACAGTTTTCAAGATGTATTTTCTTCACAGAAAATCTCTTTGACGTAGCAAGTTTCGTAGCACATCCGTAGCCGACGGCAGACGTAGCGCTCTATGCGACTACGGAGCGTAGAGCATATTTAATTAAACCTTCGCATTTAAACCACGCAGCCAATGATCTTGTGCAAGGTTTTTAATATTGTGTAATTTTCATTTTATTAGATACTCCTTACTTATGTATTTGATATATGTTTATATATTTCAGTATGATTTATAATGCCTTGGGGTATCTTAAAAATGTTATTGGAGTTTTTCTATCTTTATTTCACAGCTAATATAATATTATGATCAATTATTATTTATATGGTGATGATAATAATTCAAAGCGGTAACTAGGATATTTATATTATAATAAAATATGTTTACTTCAAAAAGGTATCAATGAATTTAATATAACAGGAGCTAGAATTAATAAAAAGATTAAATCTAAGGGCGTAGGCTCTTTGTACACATAAATAAGTTACAGACCTTTAGGGGAGCAACGTCACAAAGGACGTGTCAAATACAATATTTCAGACGCTTTTAAAGATAATTATAGACTGGGGAATTACGTTCAATTATGATGTACTGTGGACAATGATTGATGGATCAAATGAGATTGCCAAGTGAATTGAGGCGGGTGTTTATCGTTTAGAGCGCTTTTGAAGTGAAACTTCTATACGCGCATTTAGAGTAAAATTTCAAGATCCCGTCATGGAGATACCGTCACGTCATGGGGTATGGTGACAATTTTGGTATCTTTGAATCTTGCCAAAGAAGTTCCACTTCTGACACGCGTGCTCGGCACGTTTTTTATCTTATTGATCGTTTAGTGGTTAAGGTTTTTAAGGAGAAATGGTTAATAATGTATAATGTTATGAATTTCCCCAAATATTATTTATACCCAAGTTTTTGGATAATGGAAATTTATGCATTAATTATTTCAACCATAATGTTATTTCATGTTTACAGAAAATTGATCAAAAATTCATATTGATAAACATTTATAGATTAAAACATAATAACTATTTTATTTTACAAATTACTATTTGAACTGTGTATTTAGGGCAAAACACACTTACCACCTATAATTTAATGATCAAGTTATAAATATTATATTATTCCCTCCATTTTGTCTAATGTACGTCACTTACAATATAGTAAAATGTTTATTGAACTGGAGTTAGCTTCAACACTGTTTCTAAGGTTAATCAATAATTCGACATAAACAGAATTACTTGAATAAGGAACAGTACACACTTGCCGACTAATCGTATTAATATTCAAGCGTATTAACGTAGACGTGCGCATTTGAAGTCAAAATCACAGACATAAGACAGTATACTTTATTAAATTGATTATTGTAGCCCAAAAGATTTATTTTTCAATGTTTTTACAATAATGATGTACAATAATTATTAGCTACAAGGCTTTGTAGTTAATAATTTGAAACTTATTATAGAAAAAAGCTCAAAGTTTTAATGGTAGTAGAAACCAAAAAAACTTGTGCATCGAAATGTATTAATAAGTGACTTAAGTGTTAATCATCTAGCTTAAACTTCTGTATTCTATCATGTAGACAGTGTTAAGTATTTACATTTTAAAAATGTTGGTCATATCTCATTAAGTATAGATTTTACTTGCGACCGAACTCGCATCAAACTTGCGACCAGTCGCACAGTCGCCACCGTATGAACGGCCTAAACAGGACAAGCGTCATCTGCGCACTTCAGCTTAACAGCTTACAGGCCCATTTGCATCGCACCCAGTTCTAACTAACATGCCTGAAGTTTAAGCCTTTGACAAAATAATCAATAGTTCTTGTAGCTTTGACTTAATATTAACAAGTATGTGTTCTTGAGATATATCGCATATTGGAGCAAAACCAATAAAGAAAGAAAAAAAAATATTACAACTATTTTTAAATAAGAATTGTCGATCCTTTTTCCTATAACCATTATACAACTACACATTTTGCGTTTTTTATATTAGTAGGATGACGTTAACGCACTCAGTTGTTGTTATTTAATTTGATAATTCATAAAATTGATTCCGTTTTCTCACAAATTCAGGATTCTTACATAAATCAAATTATTTACTTGTACTTTTTGACCTCATTTTTTACATCAAAAATCACAATTTACTCATATATCTTAACTTCATGTTCATGTTTATCAGCTCATATCCATTTAAAATATAAAACAAACGATCAGCAATAATTCAAATAAAACAGCACACGACATACGTGTTGAACGCTTAGTTAACATAACATAACCGAAGTAACTTCGCAAATTACGAGCGATAAACTTTTATATCCGAAACAATAAAAGTGTCACGCGGGTGTCTCCGAAACTCCGCACACGTGACACCGTGACACTCGACGGGAATGCGGGATTATGGTTTTTTATTCGCAGGTGAGATGAGGTGAAATGGGTGCGAGGATGGGCGTGTCATTGGGAGTAATTATTTTTTGAGTTGGTGTTCGTTAGTTTATGTAATAGTTTATGGTTAGATTTTGTAATATAGAACGGTGAATGTTAATGTAGAAAGAATTATTGTTTGTTTTCAAATTTTTATACCTTTAAAATTAAAACGTTTTGTTACGTGGTAGGTATACTTCAAGTTTATAATCACATATCTATTATGTTATAATGAATAACTTAAAACTGTTTCTTTATTGAATAGTCAACTTCTTATAACCTTGTGTAAAGAGCCACTTCCTTCACAAATGTTTCGGGCAATGATTACTTATAGTCCGGGATCCATCGCTCATTAATTTTGCAAGTGATTACTATCAAGCTAATTTTTCGTGAGTAGCTTTATTTTGATGAGATGCCCAATAATTTCATGTACGAAACTCTCGATTGTGGTAGCTTACAGAGGTAACAAGGATAAAAATTTTTGATTTGACGGTTCTCAAATATTTATTACGCAATTTGTAGGACAATATGTCTGTTGAATTATATAAGTATTAAATAAGTGAAAATAAAAAAATCAGCTGGTTAGTAATCATTTATGATGACCTCGTTATCGATACACATTGGAAAGGGGGACTCTTTGATCAAACCATAGATTTTGTAGGACAAATATTTTTTTCGAATAATTTAGATAATTATCTTGAGATTGAACAAAAAAAAACATTCAGTTAGTAATTAATATTTGAGAACCATCAAATCAAAATATTTTGGGAAGGGAAATGTGATAGGAAGGGATAATAGGACATTCGATTGAAAATATTGTTTGTTAGTTGTTTGATATGATTGTGGTGTAAGTTTTTAATTTTTAATGCAACGAATGGAAAAACCACGTTGTTTTCTGAAAAGTCGGTTAATGATAGCAAAGTTTATTTTTAAAGATTTTAGATCATATTTTGTACTTATATAAAATTAAAAATAAGAATGGAATGAATGTGAGTATTAAAAAAAATTGGCTGTTATTTAGAATTTAAATACATTCTGGCTTAATAGTATTTATTTTCTGATTACAAAACAAAGCTATAAACTATACGTTGCTAGGGTATAAAAACTTATGATAAAACATATACATACGTATGTCCCCCGGGATGGAGAAAAAAGGTTCCATTATATGAGTAAAATCCCGTGTTATATCTTACAAGTACACATAAATATTACAAGACATAGGTACATAAACACTTTTCTTACAAACATCCTTTAAATTATAATGTCATCCTCTCAATAAAAAATAAAAATTTCAGCAGTTCTGGTCAATAAAACCCCATAAAATGGTATTCCATTGTCTCTAATCTTATAAACAATATCATAATAGAACATCGATTTGTATTCAAGAGGAGGGTGGTAATAAATGTCGCATTTGTCAAATTTTATGGGCCGGCCCGTGGGTCTTAGTGGGTCAAAATACTGATTCCACAATATTGATGGCCCTGCTAATCCCTGTGTTAAGGATTCTTTGATTGATACGGTACATTAAAAGTTTTATTGGAGGTGGGATGATATTGTGTGTGTGTGTGTGTGGGTTAAAAAACCATGATCAACATACGTTACTGCGATAAATCCGCTAGTTATAAAAAAGAGCGTGTGTGCCGAGCACACGTGTCAGAAGTGAAACTTATTTGGCAAGATTCAAAGATTCAAGAAATCATCGCCTTACTTCATGACGTGACGGTATTGCCATGATCTTGTATTGCGGTCTGTCACTTTTACTTTCAACGCGCCTAAAGAAGTTTCACTTCAAAAGTTCAACCCCCGTACCATCATGTCTTATAGCAATATTATTTCCAGTGTGGGACTAATCTGAGGAACTACTGGTCCGATTTGAAAAATTATTTCGGTGTTAGATAGCCCATTTATCGAGGAAGGCTATAGGCTATATATCATCACGCTAAGACCAACAGGAGCGGAGCCACGTGGGTAAAACAGCAAAGCGCAGATAGTATTCGATATTAGATGGGAACTCTAAGTCCATCACCTTCCCACCCTAGAAATAATACTGCTTTAAGACATGGTCATTAAAGAACGAAACATCATAGGTATAAAATTCCATTTGTCATGAAAAAGTCGATTCAATTTGTTTAAGTGGATCGATACGGTGCAATCAAAAAGCGATGTTGCGATACAAATACAATGTTCGCTGTAAAATTGTCGGGAAATGATAAACACTCAACGATATGAAACTGTATTTTATTTTTTCCAACTACTCGTGTATCAAGATCGTGCAGTTTTTATTGTGATGCCCTAAATTCTTATTCGATGTTCTATATTTTTTATGTTAAATTGCTAATGTTTATAATGAAATTGAGTGTTTGTGCATGTTTACGATTTAACCCCAAAACTACCATTTTTCAAATTTAATAATTACGTCTTTACTAAATAAGATAATATGATATTATGAACCTTTTTTTATACTGGGACAAGTTTCTAGTCTCAAATATATTTAGATATATTATAATATTATCTTAAATACGTTACACGAAAAATAGACTACGTGCTTTATTCCAAGGTAACGTTCGTCGTTTCAATTTAGATGATATTAAGGTTACGATGTTAATATGGGATGATGGATTGACGATACGATAATAAAAAAAACGGCCTCGAGAATTAATCTATCAAATTCAAGCGCCATTTTTCACAGACGGCTGGTAGTTTTACAGATTACACAAGAAACAAAAAAAGTGCATTAGTTTTAAATCTATATTATAAAGCTGAAAAGTTTGTTTGTTTGTTTGAACGCGCTAATCTCAGGAACTACTGGTCCGATTTGAAAAATTATTTCGGTGTTAGATAGCCCATTTATCGAGGAAGGGATTGGGCTATATATCATCACGCTAAGACCAACAGGAGCGGAGCAATGCGGGTGAAACCGCGGAGCATAGCTAGTGTAGAAATAAATCAATTTACTTCAAAATAAGCGAAGAGATAACCTACAATTTAAAGTCTTCAGCCAAACGCTAATTTACTTTATTTTATTAAGTAGTAGTTTGTTAATTTGAAGTTTTATTTGTAACGTCTTATTGCTTATTTTTTTTAATTTCACAGTCCATTTTATTTCTTATCGTTTTTACTATCGTCTCATTTTGTTGCTTACTCATTGATTCAATCAAAATTAATTTATTCTAAAAGTAAAAGGTATTCCATGACTTACGAATACTTTCGCGATAAATCTCCTAACATTGGAAAAAAAACACAAAAATAATTCAGAATGTAATTACGATCCTAAATTCAAGGAGATTCGTAATCGAGCCTACTCTTGGAAAGTTATGAATTTTTATTAAATTCCCTGGGAAAGGTTTCGCCGTGTCCGCTCTCGGATTTAATTAATTCCCCATTTAATGTAATTTATCGCGGATCCGGTGGAGTCCGAGGGGCTTTTAAATTAGAACCCTTTTTTCCTAGTGAGATGTGGTCACGGAGCTCCGACATGGTGCAGTGTTTTGATTGTTTTAACATGATTATTGGTATAAATTTTTAAATAATAGTTAAAAATTTGATAGCGAGGTGGTATTTGAACCCGCGTCTTCCGCCTTACCGCCTTCGCGGAACAACGACAACAAGCCCAACTAAAAAGAACAATATAAATTTTAAAACTAGACAGTTTGAAATAATATGGTGTATTGTTCAAATTGGCCATTTTCTAATATTATTGTCATATTTATATTAGAAAATAGGTTTTATCTTATATCTTATTCTTCAGAACAATTTTATAGTTATCCTAAAAATATAACAGAGATTTGTACGCCCACTTGGAGACTAATGTAATTGAAATAAAAACATTGTAGGTACCTACAACAACTTCAACAAATTTAAAGAAGATAAATTTCCTATTATTTCTAGTTATTTAAACTATTTAGTTACATAAAATTAGTATATAAATATAACAATACATTTAACTTTTCATTAATTGTTTTTTCAATAATATAATGGATGCATCGCATCCATCAAAATGCTTTGTTAATTATTCACGATTTCATAGAATGTTTGGTTTTAAACGTAATTAAATTAATTAGTATTGAATTTATAGCTTTTACAGAATCGTATATCAAAGCAATATTTATATTTATTGGAAATGAAAATATTCAATTGCTGGAAACAAGGAATTCGATATTTTACGAATACCGGTCTAAAATTTCATTGGTATTGAGTAACTACGGGAAAATTCGCTAAATACGATTTCTCGTTTCTAAAAATGTTTATACGTTTTATACATTCTTTTATATACCTTAGTAACCTTTATTAAATGTAAATCAATAATTTGTGTTAAAATTCTAGATTTTAACATGAAAATAGATATGTTCTATGAATATAAAGTACTTAATAAATACCTATACGCATTTTACGTCTGACTTTTTATACATATAATTAGCGATATTAGTTTTTTTTTAATTTAGGACTTGTTGTAGGTCAATGATCTTCTCCATAGGTACTGCCTTCCGAATCGGTGGTAATTGTTAAAAATATGTAAATGACGATTCGATAGTGCTTCTAAAAGAAGTCTAATTGAATAAATAAATGTTTGAGTTTGAGTTTGAATGAAAAGGCATAATCCAATTAAATTTAAGAATAATGTTTCACTCCCAATAAAATTGCAAACGAAGGCCCCATATAAAACTGTGAACACTTCCAATATAACATAGATATTCGATAGACATAGCAATAATCAATTCATTGAACGACCTCATCTCGTCGAATATTACCTTTCATTGGAACCCATTGCTTTTCAGGTAAGTCACAATGTGGCTATTATATCTACTTACAAGGTAAGGCGTATTGGTCGTGAAAAAGGAACATATCATGTTTTACCCGACTGCGACAGAAGAAGCGTTATGTTTTTGAAGTGAAACTTATTTATACTCTGTCCATTATATTATTTGCTTTTTGACAGCTTCACGCCTATGAAGGATTGTATTGTCTATGTTAAAATGTCATACAAATAATTATTGCACTTCATGGACAGGCCCCGCCCACTTAGTGATGTCTACACAGAATTATTCAATAATGGGTCGATAGATTATAATAATCGATAGAAATACTCTGTAAAATGTATCCGATACAGAAAAACTCTTCTATTATGTTATATAATATAAACATAAAGACAACCAAATTGTAAGATAGAAACCAATAAATAATAAAATTTTAGTTTAGTTTAGTTTTAACATAAAATGCATAGATATGACGTGGTCTTATTATTACATATCTTATTAGTATGTTTACGTTGTAATTATTATTTACGTACCTGATTCGATTTATGATAATATTTTGAATTTATAATTGAAATGGTATCACAATCGATAATCTTTTGTACATCACTTCTGTTATCACCCGTCGAGCTGTCAAAAAGCAATTCTTATAGTGGACAGACTATAGGCGCGTTGAGAGTAAAATTTCAAGGTCGCGTCATGGTCGTAAATAAATAAATAAATAAATGGCAATATTGTCATGTCATGGAATAAGGCGACGATTTTGGTATCTTTGGATCTTGCCAAAGAAGTTGCACTTCTGACACGTGTGCTCGGCACACACGCGCATCTTATAAACAGCCATTTATACAATATTGTTTATACAACCCTTCTTTCCTTTTTTATACATAGGTAAGTCAATCGTCAGGTAATTGCCTGGCTCGTGTAGAGCGAGTTGTACCTAATCTGTTTTATGAGTGAGAGAGAAAGAGCGCAGCTTATAATTCTCTCAAATTAAAATATTGTTGCCTGTCTATTTTTATGATACGTCATTGGTACACATAATAACACAACCGGGGATCGGTGCTCAAACAAAACGCGAAATTGCGAGCAAATATAGCCGCCGAAATTAGATTTACGACTTGGGAATTTTTCGGAACTCATCCCGCCGAAGTTTAGGATCAGTTTCGAACGCCACATTATCATATAAATGCGGTGTTGACGGAAAAATATGGTGACGATGAGCTACCTGCTACCTGGTGCGGACGTGAGCCAAATATCGCTTCGATATGTACTTGTTATGTGACTGTTTTAATACGTGATTGATAGAGCGGTTGTAGTGCGAATGGTGATAGACATTTTGTACTGCTATACGCTATTGCTGTCTTAGCAATAGCACATTAAGAGTACATATATTTATTATAGTTATGATTTTAAATGTGATATGCTTAACCCTATTTTGGATGTATTGGTGATTTATAATTGACTAGCTGACCCGACAGACGTTGTTCGTTATGTTCATAAATCACATTAGTGTATGTAGTCTATAACTTGTATAGTCTTATGCGTTTGTCCTAGCCGCTCCAAGTTGATCAAAACTTCTGCAATGTCTTAAGTTTTTCTTCCATAACTTCACCTGACAACAATGAACCCAATAAAAAAAATAACTGAAGGCATACATTTTTATATAATAATAATACATATTATAGAGATATGATAAAGGTAACCTTATAAATTATGTTACGCACATATCCTTAAAATATGATGTAATAAATTTTAAAACAAACTCAGATAAAATTTTAGGATCGTATTATTAGAACGGACGTAGAATTTTAATTAACAGCATACGTATATAGAATTTAGTATCAATACGAATCTTGGTATATTAAATATTATTATGAATTTGTAAGGCGTCATAATCTATTACAAAATACTTTATCGTCACTTGAAATATAATACTTACGGTACTTTCATAGCGGGTTTCGTATCTGTTTCACTAATCAATAGTTAAATAGTACTTAGATAGTAACCACTGTAGGTACTATAGAGATCGAAAAATAATAGAATATGAAGTAAAATAAAATATTTCATGCGAAGCTTGCTTTAAAAATATTGTCAAATATTTTATTTGACGCTTTTTCAGCTAGTTAATTAAGCTAATTGCGTTGTTTAATATTTTGTAGAAAATAAAATGTGAAAGCAATGTATTAGTTTAATGAGAGGACTTTTCGTTCACTGAATTTTCTGTCAAATATAATTATTCAAAAATTAAAATTTGTCTTTTAGCAAAGTTGAACTTAATTTCGAAAAATGTTTACGTGGGTTTATTAATAAAAATATGTTCGTTTACAGATTTAGCAGATTTCGTTTCCCACAGTCAAATAAATATCTAAATTACTACGTTCTCTTAAAATCCATCGGGTCTACATTAGAATAAAAATATATTTCACGATATTTGAACATCAAATACATCGCACGCATCAATACCATTGTAAACCCTCAGCTAGAATAAATAGCAATCGATTATTGTTACAAAAATGTACCTCCGTGCAATCGGGGGACTAATCCGCAATAGTTTCGCGAAGAATAGGGCCCAAGGTCCCCGGGGAAGGGGGATGTAATGAAGGGAAAGGGGAGACTGTTCCTGTGTTCTTGTGATTTTAATATTGCGTTTTGTTTTTGCAGTTGTGAGTATTGTGGAGATGTAACGATGTTTTTAGATTAGGATGTAGGTGGTCTTCTGTGATAGCATTTTATGGGTTAATTGATGTTGGAGGTAAATATACAAAATAATTAGGTCTCATCATCATTTTTAAGGCAGAATAAGAAAAAAATGTTTTATGCATCCCTCAGCCCCCGGAATCACAGACACAATAGAAAATCTATTGTGTCGCGGTCTCATTGGGCCGCTCGGTGGTCAATGGGTTAATTCCTCGCAATAACACCGTTTGGCAAATGCTCAAAAATCCTATAGATTCTACATGAATCTTGTATGATAATTAGAGTGTTAAGACTTAGGGATTTCTGCCTATACATTGCAATTAAATAAAAAATAATCAAACATCTCTCATCTTATCAAGCTTCTCATTACAAGTAATTTAGAGACTGTATTGCAATACCGATGTAAATCTAAATATACCCTCATTTACGACCACTTATCCACATCAAAGGGATAAATCAAATCAGCATTGGCAACTATCTCTTGCAATTTATTTCATCTCAATCTGAAGCTATAGTCGGTTTCAGAGTTTAATTAATCAACCGATGAGGTAGAAAATTGTGCAGCTGCGTCTCATAATGCCTTCGATGAGACTGCGTTGTAACTGATCCATTTGCTGGTTCGTTTGAAATTAAAGCGGCCGTTTCCATTAGAAGCGGCAATGGAGGTGGAAATGGAATTAGAGACTAGTGATAACGTAGGGTAGGTGTGGGTTAAATAAATGTTATTGGATATGGCTTATAGCGCCATCTAGTTCTAGATTAAGAAAAAAACTAGTACTGAAATAAGGCAATAATATAATTTATAATGATATAGAAGAAGAAGGCCTAATTTTGTCATAGGCCTACGCACGTTACGTAGACACGTTTTCATAGATATGTATTATTTGTATTTTCCTTCTAAACCTTACATAAGATTTTTATTATTATTATTACCTCTTATATGAGAGTAGCTCAATTTAATACTACCAAAACATTTTTAAATAGAAAAAGTATTACATCAATTCATGTTTCTAAATTCGTAGCCTGGCTACCGTCAAACGTAGCGGGTATAAAGTTGAGCGCAAATATTACCAAACATTAAGCCGTTCATAAAATATACATTAGGTAAGAGTTCGGTTACCATAGATAATATTATAATACTATAGGTTTCTATCGACTGCGCTGGTATAGTCGTAAACATTCGCGAACGTAGCCCGAGGTCGGGCTGTAAAAATGTTAAAGTTATGAATTTTTAAATTACGCTGTTAATATTTTAGCGGTGATATTTTGGGCTTGAAAAGTGAAGTTAATGATTGTAAGGTGTGTTGATAAAAAATTTATAGATGTTGCGCCTGTTCTTTGTTACGTTTGATAATAATCGGAAATTTGATTTGTAATTGATACTATTAAGCAAACATAGGTATTATTTACTTATTAGATTTGCTGATTTGATTAAAATAAACTCCACTATAATACTGAATCAGAAATACTTTATCTTTCAATACCCTTAAATTTAATGATCTCAAAAAAAAATGTGTATTTATCTCAATTACTTTCTATAAAATTAATACAACTAAAAAATAATTGTATGTTTTATTTTTCCTAAAAACAGTTTCATTCCATATTCTGTAAATAAAAGTAAAACAACAGACATAGGTAACATCCCTATCAGCATTACGATATAATTCATTCACCTAACTAAAATAACATAACATACGCAAAACCCCGCCCGCCCCCGGACTACACTAGTTGAAATATGAGTTGAGTTGCGTCGCTGGCTTATTGAATTATCTACTTACCTCGCTATTGTTCCGTAATGAATGGCCGTACTACGGATGACCGTTTGTACAAACTGATAAGCCGGGGTTTAATGTATGAGTGATTTGAATGGAAGTTTAAGGTTGAAAGTTTGGTGTAAATGCTTTTAGTGGAGCTGAAGTTGTTTTGTTTATAGTTAAGTTAGAAATTGTATTGTTTTGTCAACTTTTAAATTAGTGTTTATAGTAATGGCTTTTCTCTGTTCCTTTAATAGCAATCGAAAGAGATAAAACATGATAAATCAATCGACGTCTGATTAATTTTGTAAGTGATGGTTAATATTTAACTCTTAATTTACCTATATTAAAATATATTCGTATCTTTAATTAAATACTGTAATGTGTATTCGATTTATATAATTATGTAAGAATATTATTTTTCAATCTACCAATGAAATGAAATGAAATGAAATGAAATTATTTATTTTGCAAGAAATGTGGAAGATTTACAGATGTTATATAATTCATTGTTCAGCACAAATCGCCAATTGATTGGCATGCAAAAATTAAAAAAAAAAACAATAGAATATCAATGTCTTACTACATAAATATCATTTTTATAATAACATGTCAAACATTACCCTTTTTACAATTATATGTCAATTACAAATACAATTTAATTTATATAAATAAGTAATTACAATATTATAATATTTTGTCATTATTTTGATTTTTGAAAAAATTCTTTTAAGTCATAATAACATTTTTCAATTAGCCAGGCTTTTAAACGCTTTTTAAAAAGATTAAATGGCAATTCCCTCAAAGATTTGGGAATTTCATTGAATATATTTATACACATAACAGATGCATTTTTTTGGTATAAGGCCGTACGGCATTTAGGCATCAGCAGCCTTGTAGGGTCTCTATTGCCAAGTTGATATCCAGTACACAACCCAGCCATTTAAATCGACACCACAAACGACAAATTTTACTATTTCACGATAATATTGTATCCATATTGCACTTATCTACCAAGGCCCCATCCATCAACACTCAACACCCGGTAATGGCTAACCGATCTATGTGACTGTAAACTCCGTTTTATCATCGCTTACATTAATTGGGTCAAGGTCATTCGGATAATAGTTAATCATGGGTAATGTGATGGTTTAAACGGGGTTTAGGTTGATGTTTAGAGGTTTAGGGTAACAGATGATTAAAGTTGGGGTAGGTACATCTCTATTTTAATGTAGTAAGAATTTTAATGTTACACACTACCCTTTTTATGGATCTGATTTGCTAATTTTATCAAACCCTGTTGAAATAAGTAAAACCTCTAAATATAAACTGTAGAATTGAGAGTTTAATAACCACAGATAATAAATAATACTAATATAACTAAGCATTTAGGTAAAGAAATTAAGAAAAGTCTATATAAAAATTGGTTGTCTGTAAAGTCGGTTTACTGACGATAGTTGAACGTGACAACGTCCGATTGTGCTTCTTTGTCGCTCGTTCCGCGCTCTCGCTTGCACTTCAAGCCTTACATGGAACGCCTCAGAGCGAGGTAACGCCGCATGAGTCATGTTTTTTCGTGCGTGCAGCCGGCTCAATCGAATTATAAGACGTTGTCACGTCAAAATGTAAAATACGATATTTAATTACATATAAAATTGCGATAATGAGACTGATAAATTCAAAATAACTATTAAAAGCTGTTCAGAACTGAAATTGTTTGAATAGAGGTTAGTAATGAGTAAATTAGAATTTGTGTAAACCAATTTGGAAGGCATTAAGCTCACAAATAGGGCTTATAATTCATTCATCGGCTTTTATGTAAATTCAAATATCTATATTTATAACTGAATAGCATCTTCGTGTTCAAAGGCAAGGTTGTTTATTAAATGACTATGTTATAATGTATAATTATATACTTAAATAATAACTTAACAGATAAATAAAGAAAATAACGAAATAAATGAAAATTAGAGTACCTAATTATAATAGAGGAATTATAAAGACAAATTCAACAAAAGTAATGTTCAATTAGTATGTATAAAATCAGTTTAAAAACCATTCACTAAACAACAGACAGCTTTGCAATTATTTGACTCCAGTTATTTAACGTTAGCTTTCAATGAGAAAAAAAAATCTAAAAATATTTTCGTTTTATCTCTTCAATTGTTCCTATAATATCACGTTTCACTTGACAATATTACACGGGTGTAAGTTCACAAGATGAGAGTCCAGTAGATATTGGAGATGAAACAGAAATTTCGTTTAAGCCCGGCGAGTCGGCATCAATCGGTTTAGACAACACGCTGAGGGATGCTGGACAAAGAGTAGTGGTGTAGATATGGTAAAATTTACTTTGTTACCTTTAAGCCCTTAAAAAGTACTCGTGAAAAAATATAATGGTAAAATGTTGTAGAGGCTTTTACGATTTGTCATAATATAGTAGATCAGTAAGAATTTTTAGAAGAAGAGTATGAAACGTTAGAAATCAAATATTCATTATTTCAACAAACTAGACCTCTTTAAAAGAAATTTATATTCCAAATACATGAAGGTATAATAAATTTACCTAAAGAAGATATTTACTGAACCTATAAAACTTACTTTGAAACATGCTTACTTTATCTTTTGCTAAAAATAGAAGTACACAATACCTGAAATTGCTATAAATAAACCTACTACTCACGATAATAACATTTTTATCTCAACATCATAGTAATAGCAAACAATAGATACACACTATCTATCGACTGTCACATCTACGATACGTAATCTTTGCCCCTGTAGCGGGGCGGCGGGGCCGGCGCGCAATACCTGCGCGGGGCGCTCCCGTATTGATTATTCCGCGTTTACTTTCGCCACTGTTTTAATGCGCCCTATGAAATGTTTTTATTGGCAACTCGCGTAAACTGAATAAATGTTATCGCGTGGGCAATTGTCCTATCTATGGGTTTCGGTAGTCTATGACGTGGGCGGACTGACGATGTCAATCTTTTGTTGTAGGCGTTGCGAATTGGTAATGGCTAGAAGTATTGGTTTGAAATTGTTGATTTTATAAACTGTGTTATGTATTTACAAGCTTCAAAGATTATTATAATCGAAGAGTGTGTAATAACGAATTTTTTGTACATTTTACTTTCATGTTACTTTTTAAGTCGGTGTTTTCAGGAATTTTACTATAGGGAAAAGAATGTCCACAAAAATATGTTGGACGTTGTTCGTTGAATAAAAAATTGCAACTAGAGAGAAAATATTTAAAGGGGAACAGTATATAGCTTGTTTGATTTGAGAGGAACGCAAAACTACAGGAAATGTGAAACTAAAATATATGAATAAGTTAGAGCATTCAGTATATTATGTTTAATTTACCTACGATTTATTAATTTATTTTCAACGAACGTAAAAGTATTTAAATATTTATAATTTAATGTTTTAATGGTAGCTTACTGAAAACGAATATTTCAAGGCTCATATAAATAACATAATGTTCCTGTCAACACTAAATGTTATTTACCCCACTCATGACAAAGGTCGGAGATTATTCATCTTATAGTGTCGTGGGTCACATCTTACATGTAATGGCTGGTCCTTATTAAATTTATTGGTAACTGCTTTATATTGTGTGTAAATGTATGTTGGTTATTTACTATGTGGATTAAAATTGTATGTGAATTTTAGAAATGTGGTTAATTACACGGAATGTATTTTTTTTTTTTCATTTTATTTACAAGGGTAGGAAGGATTTCGATGAAATGCCAAATGTTCTTTGAAAAAAAAAAACTGAATATTACAGAAAATACAAGTGCTTAAATTATTATTCTTGTTTGTTTATTAGTTTTTATTTTATCAATAAATCATAACTGGGCTTAACATATTCTATGATCGACATATTATAACGATTTTACACTCCATAACCGGGTATTTAACAATTTCAAGAAGCAGATAAAGACATACTGATTTTCGTTTAAAAATAACATCTTAAAATTAAAACACAGTTTCTCCAACGAAGCTATGCATATCAAGCTAGAGCATTCATTAAGAAGTTTAATCAACAGATCGGAATACGCCAGTGTATTATAATTTATGTATAGAATATATAATTTAATAACACAAGAGGATTATATCGATAATCTTCAAGGGGCTTGCTGATTGACTGGCAAAGGTACGATTTAATATGACATGTTATGTGCAGTCTTGTCGGGTTAATATCCTGCTGGGTTACGAGATCCCGAGAGATTGAGCTATTTATTATAATGATTAGGGATGTTGGTGAGGGTATCGGATATCCGGATAGGTGCGGATGCTCCGGGATGTGAAGTTGATGATGAGTGAGAAATAGTATTTTCATGTAGAGATTAATTGTAATGTTTACGTGTTTTGGTTTGGTTTTTGTATTTGAAGATTATTAGGTATTTAATTTAATATAATATCTACAATACGAATTATGAAGTCTTCGATTCCAAAATACGATTCAAAATGAAACCTTACTTAGTTTTTTTGGGTGTCAATTCAAAAGACCTAATAACTTGAAAATAACTTTCGTACCTCCATTTTTTTTAAAGTGAAACTTTTATTACATCGTCTCAAACTTTTTGGTCTGTGTAGCGCATGTCGCGTGACGGTCGGCTGCCGAGTAGGTATAAAGCAGTGTTCGGAGTCATTATCGTACAAATACGATAATTTTGTGCCTAAGTTTCACTTTTACCGTGGTTTCATAAAACCACACAACATTTTTTTATTATAAAGAGCCAAAAAGTTAAAACACCCAGAGGTTCGTTAGTGATTACTAACTTACACGTACAAAGGAACGTACAATGAACCCTCTCCTATGAAGTGATTGTAGTTCACTTTGATAATCTAATATCCTAAAACCGAGTCTCCTTTGTGTATTTTAATTATAACTAATCCCATTACTTGACCTTAAGGCTTTCTCGTCCACAATTATTTTAATGGACTTAAATGGTATCTATTATTTGTACAAAACGTTAACTGCTTTATCACATTATTGTTTTAGTCAATTAATTAATTAATAATATCGTGTCAGACTATTTTTTTTCTGATAACCGTAATTTTTTTTAAATTGTTTTACATATATATAAGAAACATCTTTTTGAGCTCTTAACGTAGATTGTAAGCTATATTTTTTATTATGTTCTAAGCCCAGACAAGCAAATGGTATATTTTATTAATTGACCTAAACGTATTACATGTAACCATTTTCGAACACACTATTTTTTAACCAAAATGTACCGAATATTCGCAAAAAACACATGTCACGGATGTGTATTACATCACTAATCTAATTCGCGATATTATATCCCTAATAGCGCTAATAACGAAAACCTTTTGTGATGTGATATCACAGTATCAGTGCTTTGACGTGGCGTCAGCACTTTGCCTCGAGCGTTCGGCTAATTATAATTTTTGCTTCAGATTTTCAACTAATGAACCGTCTCTTTTCAACGAAATATTTTGTTCTTGTAAAGTGTGCTGTTATATTATACGTGTAGAGGGTTCGGTTTCTGAGTGTTGTTTGATGTTTATGTGTGTGTGTGTGTTTTTATTTAAAGGTTACTTAATGAAATTATAAATTTGAAGATTTATTGATTAAACATCAATATAAACATATTAGATGCTTGGATGGATATGAATAAAGATTATATTAGGTAGTTTTGTTACTTTGATAAGCAGTTGAGTAACTATTCATCAAGGCATAAAAAGAGCGACACAGGGAAGACCAACTAATATACTTACGTTTATTTGAACTTTGTTGAGTTAAAATATAATCTACTATGGAAGAAAACAGGGCGTGTATCTTGTATTATTCTCTGCATTTAAAGTGCCAGTGATAAAGGTAGTAGCGGGTGCGGTAACTTCCCCGATGCTTGCTTGACCCACTTCGTGATTGCTTGCCCAACATTTAGTTTCATTCGTTCGTTTCATTACATCAAAACTAGGTACCAAACTCAAACTCAAACATTTATTTATTCAATTAGACTTCTTCTAGAAGCACTTATGAATCGTATCATATTTTTAACATTTACCACCGTTTCGGAAAGCAGTATCTAGAGGAGAACCGTCAAGAAACTACATACCTAGTTGCTCTTTTAAAATCATGTTAATCATTCTTCCGATAGGAGAATCAAGTAGGTCATGGCGGGCTGATTCGCGGTCTCTTTTTTCATCATCTTTTCAGTAATAATACAGTGCCAATAATAAAGAGGCGGCCCTTTTACGTCCAAATATCAGGGAGGGGAGGGGAGGGGGAAAGTCAAATGAGAGGAACGTGACCCCCAAGTTAATAGTGGCTATAATTTTATACGGCGGCTTTGCTTGCCGTTTTATGAGTCCTTTAAGTGGGCCTCGTGATATGCGATCGCGGCGGGAGATGGCGAAATTTGGTTCTCAAATGTTGACCGTTGAGCGTGAGTTTGAGTGATGTTTAATGGGCTGGTTATAGTTCAGTGGATTTGGTTGCTTGATTTGACAGGTGAGGTAGGTATGGACAGATGAACTTGGATGTTGGTCAATGTTTATATTATGTTTAAACATAATTATAATGTTGCCCGCATAAATAAATTTTAATGGACGGAGCACTAATTTGATATTTTTGGAACATTTTGGAGGAAGAGAAACTTCTTTTAATATTAATGAAAGTCATAGGAATTAATATCAATTTAATAGAGTGAAATTATAATTCAAGGAACTCAAATTATTACCTTAAACATGTTATAATGAGCAAAACAACACAACACCAGATTCCAAATTTTAATTTCGACTGTTTCTGTTTGAAACTAACTTATACTATAAACTATAAAGTGGTTTCCATTAAATTATTATTTCTGATCTACCAACCGTAATTACTTTAAAACACATGTCGAACTTTTCCGACCTAATTCAGTCCGATTAAATAATTATTGGGTTCAATTTAACTGCATACTCGGCTCGTATCTGAATATTCTGATCTTTCGGGTCCTCACCTCATTTTAACTTTGGGATTATTTATTCGGGCTTCGGAATTATTTACATTTCTCTCAATTTTCGCCGCTAATCTTCCGCTCTTATCTACTAAGCTATAAGGGCGAATATCGCGTGGAAGCTCATAATCGTGTTTGCTGACTTTTGCGAGGGTCAATTCTATTTGTACGGAGTAGGAAATGTTTAAGTATTCCAAGCGCTTGGAGTCAGTTATTTTTTGGGGAATCATAATTTTTTCGAATCTCCCCGATTTTTACTAAATGGCCAGGATTTTAAGATCAAACATTTATTCTTTCAACTAGTCTTGTTTCAGAGCTTTTCAATTGTCGTATTTTTAGCACTGTGTGGAAAGCGACTTATGTTTACGGGACATTCAAGATGCTCGCTGTTTTCTTGTAAAGTTAATAGCCTATACAGACCCGATATCATCTTTTAGTGAGATGTATCTCCGATAGGGTTAGCATGTAGATATATGTTCTGTATTCCACCTGACTTATTTACGACACAGAACTTAATCATATTGAATCTTTTGTAGGACAAATTCTTCCAGCTTTGAATGCTTCTCTTATCTATTACATTCTTTTCAAAACCTTTCATTAAATCGACAGAGATAAAAATCCGTATCATGATAGAGCCAATATTAGTTCCATTAACGATAGTGCAGATAAAGGAAGTTGGCCTTTATTGCTATCAACATAACTATTAATATTCATTAAATCTAATCAATTTTAGTTAAATAGCAGAGCCGGCGTCACAAAGCGCTATTCGATTAAAAGAGATTTTATCGTACATTGTACCTAATAGGATTACGGGTCTGGGGGTGTGAACATACAGATTAAATGTCTTATTTAATGGTAGTTTCAGTAGGTTTATGTTCAAGTGAATTGCTCGGTTATAAAGGTTATATGGGTGTTCTAGATTAAATTTAAATGGCACTAACTTTTCTTACCTTAAAAGAAATATACATATTGAAAAATGTTGTTTTGTTTCTTTTCCTTAAGCATATAGTCTATTTATATTTTAAATAATAGACTAGGTATAATAATACACGATAAAAGCATTTTCATAGTTACCTTTACTTATTGGCAGGAAAAATATATACTAGCAAAACTATCTAATAAAAGTACATAATACATAGATTTTTTTCATATGTATTACATACATGTCATATCACTAATAATATTACATACCACTGGTTTTCTGAAAATCTTACGATCATCAACAACTATTTATCAAACTCAAACTCAAACTCAAAAATTTATTTATTCAATTAGACTTCTTTTAGAAGCACTTTCGAATCGTCATTACATATTTTTAACAATTACCAACGATTCGGAAAGCAGTATCTATGGAGAAGAACCGGCAAGAAACTTCATAGTTGCTCTATTCTATCGCTGATATTCTACATTCTACAAGTTTTCTGAAAATCTTAACTCGACTATTATTCCAGTCACAACACAATTGAATTATTCCATCATCCACTAAACTTATTAGACGGCGAGTTATTTTAATAAGCTGCCATTAATCACTGAAGCAATTACAAGTTTCATAGATTCCAGTTAGCATATTGTACGGTTGGGCGATTTCATTCATTCGAACGATTTTATTACAAACAACGGGGTCGTTACCGCTTCGAATTGTTCACGGATAGGGAGAAATCTCAATATCTCTTAGTATTTTTCATTTATTTCCAATTTTCCACGCTTATGATCGAACGGAACGCGAAGTATTTAACGCAGACCGTTTTATTGAGAGGAAAATATTTAATAAGAATGATTTTCTTTCAAACGCTCCTCCACGATTTTACTGGTTTTCAAGAATATTACGAGCGGTGTATGAGTTATTTTTAACTCTATTGCCTCGTTATAAGATCGCTTGTTCAATGAGCATTACATGAAAGAGTTTAAGCAAACGTTTGTGAAAACGAAAAAAGCGATGGAGTATAGAAAATATCGCGCAGTTTGAACGAGTAATTCTGTTCCGACAGAAATTGTGTTTATGTTGCGTGTTAAATTGTATGTGCTTTATAATGTGTAATAAGTTGGTACTTTTATGTAATTCTTTGTCGTATTTATTTCTTCTAGATATGTAAGAAATGTAATAAAAA
>CAJQZM010033794.1:2807-17867 GCA_907164665.1 Colias nastes
ACTAACTCACGCTCTCTCACGCTCACTCACGCTAACTCAGGCTATCTCACGCTCTCTCACGCTCACTCACGCTAACTCACGTTAACTCACGCTCACTCACGCTAACACACGCTCACTCACGCTCACTCACGCTAACTCGGGCTTACTCACGATAACTAACGCTCTTTTACGCTCACTCACGCTAACTCAGGCTAACTCACGCTCACTCACTCTAACTTGGACCAACTCACGCTTACTCGGGCTAACTCAGGCTAACTCACGCTAATTCACGCGAACCAACGCCCACTCATGCCCACTCACGCCAAATCACGCCAATTCACGCCAGTTACTCTTTCACGCAAATATGTACTACTGAACCGATAATAATGAAATTAAGCATACATATAGAGGGTTTTATCCCGGAAATCCCTCGGGAACGGGAACTGTGCGGGTTTTTCTTTGACTGCGCGGGCAAAGCTTCGGGTGGAAAGCTAGTAATATATAATAATATTATAAACAAGCTTTTTTTCATAAAAAATTATTTTTTACTTTTTAGTTGTAGGTATCTATCTTGAAAGCGTGTTTTTTTAAGTTTTTCAAACTATATTTATTTTTCATTTTTTAGTTAGATTAATGCTGATTAATGTATATGCATTCATAATATCATTAATATTTTGTTAATCGGACCAGTTAGTTCCTGAGATTAGCGCGTTCAAACAAACAGACCATGCTAAGACCAATAGGAGCGGAACAAAGCGCATAAAACCGCGAGGCATAGCTAGTACCTAATATATACTATAAATTATAATGTAGATATTTACAAAAACAAAACTCCTCAAATAACCGTTCAAGCATTTGAAATCAAACCCGCATTCGTAAACGATAAGAACACATTTGAGACAGCAAGACTAATGCTTCAAGGCTTATCACAAAGGAGGGGCCGTTATAGAATTTTCGGCGCCCCTAAGAGGGGTTGCCTCCCCTTTTTGCAGTGTACATTTTCATTTCCTTCATCTTTCTCCGCTTTCGACGGGTCAGGGACGGACTTTTGTTATTTGAGGTTGGATATTTTCATTAATTTTTTTTACTTGATACATTAGTTTGTTAATGTACATTTGTTTCATTGCTTTATTTTAAGTGTTCTGGGATTGTACAATATTTGACAACAAAACTTTAAGGTTTAGATAAATTAGTTAATACCTGCAGCTTTACAGCACAAACAATATAAAGTAATGACATAGTGATACGATTAAAAAAATTGTCGAAATATATTAAGCTTTCCTATTTATAGTACCTACCTACCTATAGAGTATTAGTACAAAAAATCGATGTTAGAAAGTAGACGGTGCCTTTAGACCAAACGAACATAGAGATAGAGCTAGAGCAAGAGCAAGAGCATTCTTTCGTGATCTTTTAGTGTTAACGAAAACTCGTATTCAGTGTTGATCAGTGGGTATTAGAATCTTTTCGAACATACTAGGAACAACGAAAGAATGCTATACGCCTTTTTACATTAAAAAAATGTACGGTTAGAATGAGTATTCGCTCGTAGGTACATATTAGTATTGTAGGTTAACCGTTAAAGTAGGTACCCCGTACCTACATGATCTTTAAGTGATATAGGTAGGCTACACATGTACCACGCGCGAACAGCGGCTTGATTCAAAATATACGAATTTTCTTCAAATCCGCCCCTGTACACAATTCCCGTCTTACGCCAGCAACCTTAGGCCACCCCGACCGCACCCCCTTCGTTAGCGAACTTCCATACTTTGTAATATGCAAATGCTCTCCTAAGGGGCTGCCGTGTTAGGCGTCTTAAAATGAATTAATGACTTCAGGTGATTTAGGAGCGCTGCTAATATAGGCATACCTGTGATATTTGGATGTATACGTATAGGCAGACGTGTCAATACCAATCTAATATATACTATAACTTTCATTAATGTTGAGATTTTTTAAAATATTTAAAACTATCCCACCTGCGACTTCTTATAGCCAGGCACTCATTTCACCGCGGCAAAAATTGACTTAGTTATAATATTATTCTTCAACTTGCTATTCTCCAGAAAAAACATATTAATATTGTTCCTTTGCGACGTGAAAGAAAACTAACAAACATGCTTTCGAGAAATGAAGAAAAACAATCAATATTTAAAATATAGCGTATAAAGTAAGTAAAGTTACAACGTATATACACACATACATACAAACATACAACACGCATGTAATTCCGTAGCTAACAGCGCTATATACATTTTATGAACTGAAAGTAACTCTCAGCGAGCATTCGTGTCTTAACACATTTCATCTCACTCCTTGGGTCTAAGATACTCAAACTTTGCTTAATTTTATCCAGAACTAGCTGTACTTCGCGCTTTCGCCCGCATTACTCACACTTATTGGTCTTAGCGTAATGATAGCCTTGCTCGATAAATATTAAATAGGCTATCTTAAACTGAACAACACAGGCCCGTGGTTCCTGAGATTAGCAGGTACGTTCAAGCAAACAATCTTTATAATATTAGTAAGGATTTTAGGTAGGTGATTTTTCTATTTAGTGTATTTTATGAATCTTTTTTTAAGTTATAGAATACTTTCTACTACCTATTTTACCGTCCATGGGTCTACAGGGTGTCCCACTATCGGTATACTAAGCGCGAAGGGACTTGTAGTCGTGCATACACTGATCACGTAAAAAATACTGAAACAACAAAATTACGCCAAAATTTTTTAGCTAAATTTTTCATGTTTTCTTCTCTAGCTTCGCGCAGCCGGCATATGCCTACCGCTTCGCTAATGTGAGCATTTTGTCTTATATGAAAACAGAATCATAAACGATAGCTCACGTGCGGGTGGCAAAGTTGGGCGGGTTGCTTGTTAGTGGTGTACACAAATAATTTTAAGAATTCATCTATTTGAAAAAAAAATGCATCTGGATTTTTTAAAGTATTTTTTACGTACCTACTCAGCGTTTGCAAAACTATAACCTCCTTTGAGCTTAGAATACCGACGGTGGGACACCCTGTATAGGTAATGCTGTCATTATATAATACTAGGTACTAATACAATTACACTAATATTACAAAATGATGATTTTTAATTCTTCTCAATATTATTTGGGGCAGATATATAAACTTTGGGAACCACTGGCGCTTCATCCCGGCTTATATTATTGCCTTAATGAAAATTCCAGTGCTTTGAACATACTACCATTGTTTAATGGCTTTTTCATTGGCTTCGCTTGTAAGACGAGCTGTACTGTCTTGTTATATTATCTTGTAAGTTGCTAAGTTTATATAAGACTAGCGGTCCGCCCCGGCTTCGCCCGTGGTACATATTTCGCAATAAAAAGTAGCCTATTATGTTCTTTCTCAGGGTCTAAAGATTATCTGTGCCAAATTTCATCAAAATCGGTCCAGTAGTTTATGAGCCTATTCATTACAATCAAACAAACAAAGTTTTCCTCTTTATAATATTAGTGTAGATTTATTAAGTAGGAAGATACAATAAAAATATGATTTCTAAAGTGACATTCGCATTATTAACTTATCTACTACCTTCCTACCTACTTTACTATCTACTAATAACAAAAAAACACGCTAAAGATTCGTCTTAAATTATTTTCTTGTTAACTACCTATACCAATAATTACGAAGTGGTTTATAAATTGCAATAAAAAATAAATCTCTCAGATGATACAATAAATTACAAATAAGTAGGTAGGTATGTACATTCTTACAATTTATTAACTAAAACAATTTTCGTAAATATCAAGATTTACCAAAAGCGACAACACAACATAGTTTCGGAAAGTAATTTCTCGAGAGAAGCTCCCCCTCCCTACTTAATAACTCCCCCCACGGATTAAGGGGATCCCATTAAAATGACTAGCTATAGCTGTAGGCTGACATATACTATATTAAGAAGTGATAATGTTTCGTTTATGTACCTACATAAAAATAAACAACAAAATATAGTGTGTAAGTTTTTACGTAAGAAAGCTCGCGTTGGTTGCTCATAATAATAATTATTATGAGTAGAGAAGTAGGAATTATACCTACCTCAATTTTTAAAGTTTTTTTTTTATATGTCTATAAAATATTTCGATGTGACGAGTGACAAACATAATTCTATTATACCTAAAAACAAGCGAGTGAAAAGCCTTCTTACAATGAAGTAAAACTAACACTAACATCTATAAAAAAAACATTTTTAATAATCTACAAAATATCATCAATATCCCCATTTTCACAAACATAATATCTACTAATTTTAATGTCTTTATTCATATACAAACTTAATTATTTAAAATATATACATCCCAGCATTACTCACACTATACTAAATCAATACTGCCTATGTATTTATTCGAGACGCGAAAATAGACCCCCCATGGGGTGGGGGGGCCACCTGAGACATTGAAGACACTCAAAATTTCTAACAGTTAATTAAATTGGTTAGTTTTAATGCCGTCTTTGGATATATTGCTATTGTAAGGGATTTATGACGATCGTTATAATGTTTGGTATATTTTAGGTTAGTGTTGAAGTTTAGTTTTATGTATGGATGAAGAGTGAAAATTATTTGTAGATAGTAGGTATGTTAAAATGTATATTATATTTTGGATGTAAGAAAAAATTATTTATTAAACCTTCCAACAATTTTGTTAATACGTAACCAACACAGCTTTTTCACAATTATAATAGGTACATCTAGATTGATTCAGACAATAGTAGGTAGGTTATACAGAAATTACCTACAAAAACAGCGTAGATAAAACGTAAATAAAAAAATTACTTAGTTACCTTCTTATTAACTTAGGTACCTATTTGTGTTTAATACGTCGTCGTTTTAATAAACTAAATATCTTTATTAATAACATAAAAATATCCCAAAATAGTAAGCGAATCCACGGCTCATTTGTGTTGTACGACGTATTACGTCGTCGTTTTAATAAACTAAATATCTTTATTTATAACATAAAAATACCCCAAATAACAAGCGAATCCACGGCTCAAGCTAGTCCAACGCTAAGCAAGGAGCAAGTTAAATTAAAGTTGCTTGAACACCGCAGTATTCTGAACACGGTTCTAAGTTGGCAAGATTTGACATTTAAATAGGAAACGACTGTGGGGAAGAAATTTGGACGTTTTGCGAACCATTCATGGATGTTTGAATGGTGTAAATATAGATGTTATTATGTACCTATACTTACTTAGTAAAAAAATGTGTGCGTGTACTAGTGTACACACGTAAGAAGTGAAACTTCTTTATGACCTTATTTTTCAAAAAATAATTAACTATATGCAACTTTACAGAAATACGTCGAATCACGCGTGGTAGGGATAAGAAAAAGATGGCGCGTAACGGAATAATGTCACGCGTAACCGGCGTAACGAAAAAATGTTACCTACACTAAATTTTTTTCCAACCCCGATAAAGAAGTTTCACTTCAATAATTTAGTTTTAAATCTATGACTCTCGATTCGTCGTATGGCTTTCGAATAGTTAAGCCGGAAGAAAAAATAAAGAACTCTTATTTATTAACATAGGTAAATGAAAAAGCGGTAAATAGAGTTTGAATAATTTTTTAATAAAATGAACTCTTGGAGCTATATTCCCTTGTATTCATTCATTTATTATAATATGTTTAACTTGGTGAAGTAGATTTATAGAAAAATACTTTTACAAACCAGTGTATTTAGAACTCATCTTTGTATGGTAGAGCTTATGTAACAATGGAACTATAACTCCCTTGTTATTTATCCTATGTTCATTAAATTTTGATGTTAAGATTGTCCCACTTAATACCAATGAATATAATTCAGCTATAAATTTATGATTAGGTACTTAAACATTTCCGTTATTAAAAAAACATAGAGTTAATTTACTGTTTTTTTTTTTAGAAATAGCTAAAAAAAACTTTTTTTACCAAAACATAATATTTGCCTGCTATAAAATATTCACAGTAACGTATTTTCATATATAATTATTATATAGCACGTGAAATAACGATCGCGCGCGCGGGCTGAGATTCAAGATGGCGCCCTTGCCACTTCTTAACGCTACGTGCGGGTAAGTTGATGTGGAAAGGACTCTCTTTTATAATAATGATGTATGTGATAACTAATTTATTTTGAAAATGTAATCCATGTTAAGTGATAAACAAGCTGTTTCAGAAGATTCTAATCCAATATGGATTTGAAGCTACAAGTACTTAACCGATTTTAATGAAATTTGCACACTGTGTGCAGTTTTATCCAACTGGAGAAATGGAATAGAACTAGTGTTAGATAGTTTTTTTATTTAAGTTAGTAGTAGTTAAGTTAGTTTCAAATAAGTATACAAAACAAAATAAAGGGCCAGTTACATGACTTGCTACTGAATTCATGGATAGCTCGTTTGTTGATTAATTGTTGAAGAATAATTTCATATAGGATTTGAAAACTAACCCAACAGAGAAGTTTACCAGAATATCTATATTCAAAGTGTCGTAGTTAAACTACATATAACTAATTAAAGTGTCATTAGCCGCAAATATTACAAGAATATCTATATATTTTCTTTTTAAATGTGCTTGCAAAAGAAAGCTTTACTATAGAATTTCAGTTAATTAAGCGAAATACAATTTAATGCATTTATAAAATAAATATTAATAAATTGCTGTTGAGAGTAGAGCACAACCTCAAACGATTCGCGTAATAAGGCGTGCAATAAATACATTTTCTGAATAAAGAGCCGCTTCCACGTTACACAACCACGGCAAGGGTTTCTCAACTCTCGTATAATATCGCGAACTTTACAAGGAGGCGAGGGGGATGACTCGCTACTTCTCTCTCTTATTTACATAATCACATACGATTCTAATTGCAAACCGTTTTCATATTTACCTTATCTAATATTATGTTTATTTAAAAGTCTATGTAATCTAATACCTAGTAGTATATTCAAGGGTAATCTCAAGATGTGATTGCACTGAGTGTAAAAATTACGTTAGGTATAAGAAATATTTGGCTGTTTTGTCGCTCTGTTGTTAAAAAATTGATTGCATTTTAATGTTTTTTTTTCCAGATTTTCGAACACAGCCTTTTATTCAAGTTTTACGGAATTATTTTAAAACCTCTAGATCTTAACGCTATCATACTAACACAGAATAAGCCAGAAAACCTAAAATCTAATAAACTAAAATACTCTTTACTGCTCCAAACCACATCTTCTATGCACACTTCTATGACTTAAAAATAATCCTGACAGGTTCTGTCACTTTCCATAATATTTTCGTACATTTACCTGGTTTTGTATACCTTTAGATATTTTATAGAAGTTTACAATGGAGAAGCAGAGCGAGGAAGACTGTGGGGAGAAGAAACCGTTGCCAGATGACTTCTGCGCGTTCCTGCCGTGGGCGTGCAACCAGTACCAGCTGGACTTCCTGGTGGTTATCACACGGGATCTGCAGAGTAAGAAACATTTTAGAAAGACGATGCTGATGTAGATAAAGTGTAAAAGACAATATTTTACTTTTTAGAAGCTGCGCCTTTGATTGATTTCTGGTGTTTTAGCCGTTGAGACACTTTTGACATTGGTAGAAAAAAGATGAAATAACATATTAGCATATATAAACTTTTAACTTAGGTAGAGCTTCATAATCCCACTATTTCGTTCTGTATGGGTATTTGTTTATTCTACAAAAATAAGAACTCATTTTATTGTTCAGTTTATTGCTAAGTTAAATGCTGTAGATTTTGCCATAAACTTAGGAGATGATAAATTTATAAATGTTTCACTTTTATTCCATGAACCATAAATAAATAACGATGTAACATTGTGTTTTACAGATGAATACGTAAGCGTTGGCCATCACGATCGCATGAAAAAAGGGAAAAGCAAAGCAAAACTTACTTCACGGATGGACGTCGACTCCGAAGACAAGGACGGCAAAAGCGATGTCTTCGATACATCTTTCACAACCACCAGCAAGACTCTTAAAATAACAGCCCTATACGACGCTAACGACAACCTAATCAAATTGAAATTCCTAAAAAATAAACTCATTCCACAGAAGATTTGGAAAATTATCGGGCTTATGATCCAATTTCAAACGTATCTTACTAATATTACAATTAATGGTGGTCTAGATCAGTATACTATTTATGAAATCTGCAAGTTCCTTAATACTTCACATCTCACTGAATTAATTCTCGACTATTCTTTTCTGGGTGAAGCCAATTATTACTTACTATTTGAGTCAGAGAATCCCCTTGGCTATATATCGCTAGTTGGATGTGGTATCGATAATACTATAGTTCAAACTATTGCTTCAAGACTAGCCTATCCCTTACCAGCTTCTAAAAAACTACGCATCCTTAATTTATCATCAAATAAAATAACAGACAGTGGTGCTAAACATTTAGCTGACGCTCTCAGATCTAATAGACATCTAACTTATTTAAATATAGCTGGTAATAGAATATCTGATGTGGGTGCATCGTATTTATTCGATGTTTTAAGTGAATTCCCGTTACTAACAGATGAAATAATGCAATCCAGACAAAGACACATGGACTTTCTTAAACACAAAAACGACGTAATCGCGAAGATACTGCAAGATTTGAAAGCTGGTGATTTCGAGAAAAGGGCCTCGAAGAGAAAATCTCTTAGACCACCATCGACGCCTTCTACTAAAAGGGGAAAACTTGATAAAGAAGGTTCTTTGAAATCTCTCGTCGACCCGAATGCTAAAAGCCTTATAAACGTAGATGTGTTATTATATGACAAAGCAATTAACATGGCTGAAAATGCGATTGGTGATTTTGAAGATCCATTTAGCTCAAGCAATACATGTGTTAGAGATGGTATTTTGTATTGTAAGGGCAATAATTCTCTCTCTTATTTAAATATTGGCTTCAATAATTTGAGTTACGTGTCTTTGAATAGAATATTGAATGTACTCTTATATCAGAAGTCGTTAGATAGACGGCCTTCTGGTTTAATTAATATTATTATTGAAGGAAATCCAATGCCAGCTTCAAGTTTGAAGATAAATGAAATAGATGATATCATAGATAGAGGTTTAGAATCGTTCAGGCGAATGTCTGGGTTTAAAAAGCGACCACATTCTAAAAACATGAAATGATTAGGGCAGGGTTTCTATTTATAATAATTTAAGTGTTTTTATATTGATATAAACCTATTTTATGAATTTTATTATTTAAAATAATTAATAATTTAAAATAATAAAAAATAATTAAAAATTAATAATTTATTATAAATTATTAAAATTATTATTTATTTAAATTTATTATAATTATTATATTATTATAAATAATAATAATATAATATTTAAATATTTGTATTTCACTACACACATTGAAACAGTAATTTGGAGGGGCGCGCCATGTTATCGTAGTTTATCTCTAGATACGTTATTTACAGATTCTAAAATCTCTTACTACCTATAGCAAGGTATGTCAAATTATACCCAATTTCCATTCACAAACTAGTTGAGAAAAAAAAATAAAAAATCTTAAACGGTAGGTATTTGTTTCAGGAATCATCAGTTTGTTGAAGAGAATCCAACATGACAAAAAAAATCATTTAAAGTGAAGATATACCTACATAGATGTTTTATTCAGTGTTTAAAAAGATGTGCGAAATAATTTTATACCTACATAATTGAAATTATGTATTTTTATTTGATTAAGCAAAACTAACAAACGTCTACTTTACGACAAGTAAACTTCTTAATACTAACAAAGAACACACGATTTAGCAATAAAACTCTATAATTACTGTATCATAATATATTTTACTACCACTGCAACAAAATAATTCAAAAGCCAAAAAAGCCATCACAATTTTCCTCGCTACGCGCGGCGCGGCGCGGGCGGGGGGCCGCGTCGATATTACCGCGGAAGCCATCTTAAAATATAAGACCCCCTCCCCCGCACCTCCTTAGACGCTCGCTTTTTCAAACTGCCAAGCGAGCGGTGTGCGCTGGGGTTCGCAACCTTTGGTTTGAAATTTCATTTATTTTTAGGTGTGGTATGTATATTGAAGAAAAATGTACTTATGGTATAGATTTTTGTGTTTTTAGTGAAATAGGATGTGCGAATTTAATAAAGTTATGAATTTTTTATGTTATGTAGTTTATCCGGTTCTCCTAAGATTCCTTTTTCATCGTTCCATATTCGAGTATTGTAATTATTTTATATCACTTGTTCAAATTTATTGTATGTTCGAGATTATAATATTCACAAAAGATTCACTGCTTCTTATCAATTGCTGGTATCCAACTACAATGGTAGAGTCAGATTTAATAAACAATAGTTTAATAAATTAAAACAAAAACAAATCCCTTAATAGGTGTAATGCTATCAAATATTTCCTAATACCAAACACAATCTAATATTCATCAAAGGTATACAAAACCTATCTGAACTATGATTTATTTCACAGCCAGGCAAAAACAGCAAAACAAATTTCATTTACTCCACCAGATTATCTTAACGTAATAAATTTCTTGCCAACTCCGTCTAAATCAATACAGCATTAACGCACACATGTGCAACTCACGCCTACGGCTGCAGCGTAAAAACTATTGAAATGAAAATATAAAGCGTGCACACAAGTGCGATGAGAGGACGCACACAAATACGCGAGTGTGTATACAGGCCGCGGCGCCCCCACCACCCACCGCCCGCTGCTTCGTGCGCCTTAGACGTTGGCTTTTTACATGGGTACAAGCAACCGCGTCAGGGGTGATCACCTTGGGTTCAATTTTCATTTTCATTTCATTTTATTCATGTTTTAATTATATTTAGCATTTCTTGCGCGTTTTATCTACTTCGTTGTTAAAATGAAGGTGATATTGTGGAATAAAGAACACTTTGTAAACTTACTTATATTTTCAAGATTTTAACTGTCACTCACATTATAAATGGCATAGCATACTTTCAGGTTGCTATTATTATAAATTTTATTAAAAAGAAATAAAAATGTATGGACTAGAATACCAGACAACTGTTACAATCACAATACTTTACAATTATTACAAGAAGTTGCACTCGAAGTAAAATAAATCCCTATCAATTCAAACAGGTTTTCTCTTATCTTCAATTTATAACATTAGATCACCATTCTTGCGACAGGTTTCTTTACGAAATCAATGTTGTCTGGTGGGAATTTGAAGTAAAGGCAATTTCTTCGAAAATTCTCGATTGACCTGTTCGTGAGGGTGATAGTTATAGTGAATCTAGTTTATTTAAAACGTGTTTACAATAAGTACAGTTTACGTCGCTCGATGTCTTGATATTGTGTAGGAACGAGTTATCATTTTTGGGGTCGTGGGAAGGTGATGTCGTTTTTGGACGAAAATACGTTTTCCCCTTTAGATGTTTTATAACAATTTTGTGTTAAATAAACTGGTTACGCATTTAGTTAATTTTATTCATTGAGAATAAAATTTTGCTCTACCTATTGATCATTAATATATTCGCGAGTTTAACAAAAACATAGAAATTAGAAAATTATTGAGTAGGATCAGAAAAATAATTTAATATTATCTAATGCAAATTTGCTTGCAAAAAAAAAATAAGCTACTTAAATCATTTAAATTAGTATCTAGTTTAGAGTAATAATTAAAATAGGTAAACAATTAAACGTCCAAAAACATCAATTAATTAAAAACAACCAATGCTCCAGTTATATAAACACGAATCAAGACATCAATACAAAATCTCTTTCTTCAAAACATGAAGACGCAACAATAGATAAAAAAACAGGTTTATAAAAAATGCAAAATTCTCACGCAGTTATCTTTATTGTGTCAAATGTTGCTCAACAATGTGCTCTTAACAAAGAACCGGCCACGTCCCTACCCTAAACAGGTGAATTTGAAGATTTATTGTCAAGCCCAGTTTATTTTAATATCGTTACGGTCAAGATACGACTTTAGTGTTCGTATTTTACTGGTTTTATGCAGTGTGTGTAGTATTTTTAGTGTAAGTTATGGGTGTCTGTGAATTAAGTGTAGTTGCGTGTTTTCAACCTAGTGTATAGGGACGATGCATTTCAAATCGGTTAAATACTGATTTATAGGAATGAAGGCGATAAGTGTACGATGTTGTGTCACAAAGCGTTGTTTGGTTTTGGTTAATATTCCGTAGGATTCGAACCCAGAACCTTGGTTATGCTCGTGCATTCATTATTGAGCCAGTTAATGTTTTTATATTTGATAAAATTTAATTTTCTAATGGATAATATTTATGCTTTAATGAACATGTTTTTAAGACCTAGTCTTTGTAAGTTATTAAAGGTACAAAATATGATTCAATATAAACATAGCTAAGTAATCTCTACTCATTCATAACTCATACCACAATCATAATAACATAAAATTGAACAAACAAAACACATAGGTAACCCCTAATTAGATATTAAATAATGAATCCACCATGAATTCTTAACGGCTAGACGTTAAAATTCTACCCTAGTCATCGCTATAGGCGTATCGCGGCGGCCTCATCTCACTGTCTTTCTAAGGGGACCGTATAAAATAGTTATAGAGGGTAGGGGAGCTACTTAACCGTTTTTAGGAGACACCCCGCCCGTACCACCCCGTTACTTCACCCGCTTCCGACCCCCTCTCATTCCTTCGACGCCACACCCCTATAACTAACTATTCGTATATTTTTGCAAAATAGTATTCTTACCGAGGGTTCGCTATACCTGCCGTTTATAGTTGTGTGCGTCTTTTGAAATCGGGTCGACCGATTTAGTTTTAATTTCTGCAGATTTCGAGCGAAAATATTACGTTTTGTATACGCTTTGGATACGTGAGGCGAATTTTAAAATGATTTTCCTCCCTCGTTTAATTAGAGGTTGCTTTATTCAATTGTGGTATGATTTTGTTTTAATTGGATATTAAAAATTGTAACTGGTTTTAAAAGCTTATTAGTTATCACGTAATGTATTCATAGAAAAAAATTAATATGAATTAGGTACCTATGGTAATTAGGTAGGTAACATACATTGTTTTTTGGATTTTTAATAGTACTTATAGGTAATAAATAATATCTAGTAGATAATAATATTAAAAATGACCATGTTATTTTGAACGTTAATAACTATAATGAATAGTGCTTGTTTCTAAATAAAACATGCAAAAAATATGTAAATCACTACGTAGCAGCTATTTTATTTTATTAGCTATATAGAAAATAGGAGTTAGCCCAGAGTAAATAATTTTAACTACAGAGTACTAACAGAGTAAATTATTTCATTTAAGCACTGAAACGCTATTCGTAGATTTACACCCAAATCAGTTTTTAAGCGGCCAAGTGTGAATCGGCAAATGTTATATTTTTAACAAATGTTATATCTTGATTCAAAAAACTTTAAACTAATATTTGATAAAATTTTTATTTTATGTAGTAATAACGCCAACTTACACTTAGAACAATATTCGATTTTTGTCTAATAATAAGTATTTCTCAAATCAAATCATAATAATTATTACTTTGATTAATTATTACCTAGTAAATATCTATTTAATTAATAATAATAATTTAATTAAATTTATTGTTACTTGGTTGCTTTTAACATGAAAAAAAAAATAGATTTTTCGAGTCGCATTTCATTAAAATCAATGTTTGATTGTCATATTGTATCCTTTAATTCTTCCGGCTTGACCTGTCATAAAGTACAATATCTCGCTACTAGCCACTAGAAGAAGCTAGAAGACGTAAATTTATAAAATAAAAGGATTTATGGTAGGTAATCGAAAATTTTGACCTTAATCGCAAAAACAAACAAATTACAAATCTTTCCCCTTATTAATATCATAGATTCCTTCAGAAACCTCATAAAAGTGTCATCAAAATTAGTCAATCGATCCGCGAAAACCGCGTCTTGATTACATACCCAACATACATACAAAACCGCGAATATTTATATAATAAATATCATCTAAGGTATAAGATGTTACTTGATAAATATGTATACGTGCGCCGAGCGAGGTAAAATTTTAGGGGGAAATTGTACCCTCGGCGAAAAAGTGGCTCGTGAAAATTCGTGAACTATTTATTTATTTATTATTTGCTTTTGAGACAAGTAGTTAACATGAAAATGTTTTATTCGATAGAAAATCAAGAGATTAATTTGCAACGACGTTATGAAATACAATACAAGTAATGTTATAGGTAATACAGACAAGAAAAGTAAATAAAACAAACGAAACAAAAATCTGATTCGTTTTCTCTTTACACAGATGACTAGTCTGCAAATTACACATTAAAATACGTTGAAGACTACTTTACTTTATTTTCTATGCCCAAGGCCAGGGGCAAAGACTATGTTTTCACAAAAGCATTATAATGTTATTTTATGTGCGCTATGGTAACAAGAAATTGTCAAACATATTGTCAAGAATATCTGAGACATAGCTAATGTAAGGCTAATGTGCAGATTTTTGAGATTATGTGATTTCATTTCCTACAAGTTTAATATACCTAGAGGAAAAAAATAATAACGTTTACTAAATGTAGTATGCAACTGAAGGATTTATTTAGTAGGTAGACTTAGCTAGCAGCTAAGCAGCTTCACATTAGCTACCTACTTGAAGTTCAATCGAAATAAACCAACTTTGCTGTTATCTGATAATAATTATTGTGACGAAAAAATTACTTCTTCATTGTATCTAGTAAAGAACTAATTTGTATTGTCAGCAGATTATATTATGTCCAGTTATATACTAGTAGGTACTAAATCATTTTTATTCTTTTACTCACAGCTCTACCTAACACCAATTCTAACACTCCTAGACCAAAAATACCACAAAAATCATCTAACTAAATTAAAAAAAAAAATGTTCACAACAAAATATCACGCGCTACCCTCTCCCACCGCAGCGCGTGTGTCTTGATACAGCATATAAGTCGATCGCGGGGTGGTTTTTACATTCACCCCAAGTATACCCACACCCTTACACCCCCTGCAACCCTTGTCACTTGAAAAACAACTATATGACAAGGTATTAAGGTCTAAATTTGTTAGAGAAAGGTGTATAGGTGTAGGGGG
>CAJQZM010033795.1:0-21817 GCA_907164665.1 Colias nastes
CCATTTCAACCGCTATTTTCAAGATGGCGGCCGTGGGACAAGGGTGGCGACCCCACAAACTTGGTTTTAGCTTCACACTGACCCCCCCTACACATCAAAAAAACAAAATTGCGTCCTCTAAAAAATGCAAGGTTAGGGCTAAAAAATGTAACATTTCAATGGATCAATAAGGCTTTCGTGTATTTATTTATTTTGAGGTAGTTAGGTACTTGATGTTTGTCGAAATAACAGATTATTATAGTTAGTCCTAGATTGTTAGTCCTACATGTATAACAATGGGGTAAATATGCTTAATGCATGAAAGAAAGTCGTGTTAGTTACCACTTAGGTACCTAAGTCAAGAGCAGCTGAACGGATTTTAATGATTTTTTGTTTGATATGTGTCCACTGGGTTTAGAATAATAACTGCTTTGAATAAGACCAATAAAAAGGTCGAGGGGCTGTGCAACTACTATTATAGTATATTCCTAAGTATAAAATATATTATATACCTGCAGTGCAAAGCTTGGAGTCCTCATCATACCCGTCGATGCAGTCTGGCGCGCCATCGCACAAATATTGGATGGAAATACAGTTGCCATCCACGGGACACTTGAACGGCTCGTATGGATGGCAGTATTCTGAAATGAAACAATAAATAACGTTTAAATATGTTTCATTCATTGCTTCCAAACTGAGAAATATCAATAAATAAACACCAATAAATAAAAATCAGGCAATTTATTGGTCTGAACTTCAACATAATATATTTTATAAAATATTATACCTAGATATCATAAATATTTAACCTAGCCCTCATATTTTATGAAATGAGACATCTATATTGCCAAGGATTTAATGTTTGGTAGGATGATAAAAAAATATAATAAACATATGCTATTTTTAAGGATGTCAAATCTAAGTTTACTTGTCTACGTCTAATTTTTGTTTTACCTGCTATTGCAATTGCAAATGCAAAAATTCTCTTAACACGTGCATCGTAGGACGTAGGTAGACCTTCTACTTAATTCAGAGAAGTACATCTCTCAAAGATAATATTCGAAAGAAAAATAAGTTCCAAGACACGACTTAATTAACATTCATTGATATTAAACGTACTAGAGTTCCGTACTACGTAAAAGCTTTGAGGCAATTATCACAATTTCTGTCAAAACGACCGCGCCTAGAGTACCTACCGTAAAGATCACAATATTACAAACGTATTTCTTAGAAAAACTGGACGCTACAAAAACTCTAATGAATTGTCATTACGAGGAAGGGAAATTGGTTAAACGAACCGCAGTAGAGAAGAGAAAATATATAAGTACAAACCAAATAAAATACGAATTCGCTACGAAGAAGGCTAATGGAACTTGCAAATGAAGTGAGCCACAGTTCTTGTTTCAATGAAAATATTGTGAGGAAAATGTTGCTTTATAAAAGAATATTTTATTGAAATGAGGTTGGTCGCAATATTGATAAAAGAACATTCCTCTGGTATAAAAGAAATCAAACTTAACGTAATCCCGCGGGCGATGCCAGAAAAGGATTTTCTTCGAAAAACTATTGGCAGCTCATCGAAACTATTCTTAATCCAGGCCTAAGGGTCGAGATCAATATTTTATATCGCTATCGGTATCAAGGAAGTATCAAGTTTATTTTGTTTTTTTTTTATTTATTGAAAAGTTGTGCGAGTAGGTATACTTACTGCTAGTTTTCAACATTTTTAAAGGATGGTATTAGGTACAATAATATCTTCGTGCGTTATTTTTTTAATTGTTCGGTTTCTTTCTAATCCAATTTATTTTACATAGTTTAAGGTTTTACATAGTTTTTATCTTACCAAGATTAAACATTTAATTTTGTACAGGCATGATATTTTGAATTATTGTCATTTTTTTAAATCAATATATAGAGATCACTATGAGATAGGTACAAAATGTATAGGTAAACATAGAATAAAAAGTACCACCTGTTCACCATTTATTCAAATAAATGTAAAGGAATTAAAACATTCATTTTAAAAGGTCATTTAAATGGAAGATGAATAAAATAAAATCGAAATGCCGAATTGAAAAAGTTGAACAAGTTTTATACCGTAATAATTTATTCCTTTGAAAAACTCCAAGCGAGCGCGCTATGAATTTTCGTTCATAAAAAATGTATTATTTAGTTAATACAGATTTTACTAAATATGTAATATTAACAGAAACTTGTTCACAAATTGTATAAACTTGAAGACATTGTTGAGAGGGGTAAATAAGTTAGAAACTGTAACATATTTACCAAGTTAAATTACTTTAAAATTTAATATAGAAGTTGTATTGTGACGTATTTACATAATTCGGCATTTTGTAAGATATATTATTCCAAAGATTTGCGTTTTTCTCTACAATTACCTTAGAGGCTTCAACGAAAACCTACAATCTTTTTAATAGTAAATTTTATGAAAATAACCATATAACCAACCTAAAAATTATAACAAGATTGGTCTGTCCTGGTCTGTCCAATCTCTGTTCAATTAAAACAGGGATAAATATTGTTTATGTTTCTATTAATAGGTAATGTAAACCACTGATGATGATGTCTTAAAGCAGCATATTTCCAGCGTGGAAGAGTGACAGCGTTATATAGGTCGTCTAGCGCCATCACTTTCCCACATTGGAAATATAACTGCTATAGCTTAGATTACAAAATAAAAGGCAGATGGAGCATGTCAATCGTCCATCGCCCTTGTCAAAGAAAATACGAAATCAAAAACGAATACGAACCTCCGCCAGTGCTATAGCGATTCTAGTGTCATGCAATACGTCAAAAGGGGTTTGATATTTTAGTAAAAAAATGCTGTCTTGTGATATTAAAACGCTGTAAAATTTGTTCCCGAAAACAAACAAAAAGATAAAACATCGTTTTACAGGTTTTCTGTAGATTATTTGGCTTATTTAATTTTGTATACAAATAATAATTTTACTTATACGAAGGAATTCAAAACTTCAACGTATGCTGCCAGTATTTTGAAAATGAATTTGCCATTTTTAGGGGTAAAACGGTAAAATGGTTAAAAGATCTTCGGGGTAGTGCTGTTGGATTTTTCGATCGTGAATGTGATTATTTGTATAGTGCAATAAAGGTTCATGATCATTATTAGATTATTTTAATAAGCATTACCTATACATTTTTGTTACTTTTATAAAAAGCGTAATAAGTAGTCGTTTTCGCTCGCGATTTAATTCATGTGAACTCCATGATGGATATGATGAAAATAAAATGTCCCGCATTCTCGACTAAAAACTACCGTTATTAGCATTCATATGTTTTGAAAAATAAAAACTTTTTTTTTATGTAAGTACATAATTTATTTAATTAAAAATTTAATAAAATTATTTTGTCGATATATAACTTTAGTAGATAGGTGCTTTATGTAACAAAATAATTTTTACAATCTTATAAAATAATGTCATAAACCCGAATTTATATTAAAATAAAAATTAAAACATGACTGCTAATTATTGTAGCCTACGTCACTACCACCACTACCTTCATAATTCAGATGATTGCAATGACACCTCACAACTCAAAATCGATCCAACAGTTTAAGACACGCAGGGCGTGTCAAAGAAATATTATACATACATACACTCGAAAAACATAACCCTCTTTCTTCCGTAGTCGGGCAAAAATTTGGGAAATTTTTCAATATCTGGTAACATAACACGCACACAGAAGCACCGTGTTCGTACAGTGCAAAGGCGAAATGACAGCACACATAGCTTTATGGAAATGACGATAAATCATTCGGTTTAGTTCGGCAACGCTCCATCTGTCTTTTATTTTGTAATCTAAGTGCTATAGGATATCATTATATCCCGTCCCTGGACGGTTAATTTTTTAAATAAAAAAGTAGTAGTATTTTTATTTGATAAAAAAAAATTACTGCTAAAATAATCAGTCCTAATAAATCAAAAATGTATTTCAATTGACAAAACCTTGAGTTATTTTCCCTTTGAAGGTCGGGATAAATCTAAAATTCAGAAATGGTTTTGATGAATGTATTTACATAAATATTTCTTTCTTTATACGTCCAAATACGAAGGGCCGCTGATGGTATTTTAATATTGCATTAGAATTCGGACTAAACGTCGTAAGCAAAATTAGGTTTAGTACAAATTATCAAATAATTTTTAACAAAATGTAGGTATATTACATAAAGAAACACTTTAAATAGTTAAATAGTTTTCGTACTTGAATATAAAATAAATCTGAGAAGTATTTAAAGTATATTAAAATAAAAAGTAGAAGTGAACCTTCAGAATTTAATACTTCAACGTAACTTTCATTAAACCACCTTTTCTTTACAAGAAAAAAATAATAGAACAACGTCTTAGCTCTCGTCGCCTGATTTATAACTATTCGCTAGCGAATGAACTTTCAAAGTTTAAAGTTCCCAGGAGCAATTAATTTCAGTTGCGACGTTGACAATTTAAACTTTGTTTTTTTAATTTTATTGCAAGTATATTTTAGCAGAGTATTGTTACAGTGGTGCAGTAAAATGTCCACATTATACATATATGAATTTTCTTTGTGTTTTCATTTCATGTATTTTGGTTTGTTATGAAAGGGTAAATAATTATGTACTTACATACTTCATACTTGTGTATTGTGTCGCAAATCAAGTCTCTATGTCTCTATATATATGAAACATAGAGACAGCCAAAGCTTTACAGGTAAAGCTTTGGCTTTATACAAGTCACTACTTTATCTTGTTTTACTTGTTGTAGGTACATGTAATTTTCTCTGCTTCAAATCATAAAAAATATATGCAGTATTTCCTTTGTTTCTTTTTGAACTTAAGCAACAATTAAGTTTCTCTCATTCCATCCCTATAAATCGAAAATTCCATCCCTATTCATCGAAAAAATATATAATAATAGCTAAAATTCAAATAATTTGAAAATGAAAACGTTTATTAATTAAGAGTCCATATCGATTTTAGAGTGATTTTGACTTGTTTCTGTAATTCTTTAGGCGCTCGTTTAACAAAACTAAATTAGTAACAATGTGTTTTATTATCTTAAATTAAAGATTCATTCAATATCTAAAATATGTTCGAGACAATTTATTGATATTCATTGTCCAGTTTGTTTAATAGCCAATAACCTGAGGCGTGTTTCAATTTTTTCCATGCGGGACGTTCGTGTCTTTGTAGTTTACACGGAATTTAAAAGAAGAAGTTTTCATATAAAATATACAACAGTAAAGACACTGAGACATCCTAAAATATGTTCGAGGCAATTAAAGTACTTTTATTCAAAAATTCAAAGAAAATCTAAGTTAAAATAGCCTTACTTTGATGAAATTTTATGTGTATTTGGCGTCGAATTTCTAAAACATACAACAGAGTAAAAAATAAATAAAAAATACACATTAAATGATAGATTTATGCTTAAAAATTTGCAATCAAAAAAATACATATTATATGATTTATGAAAGTAATGGAATATTTTAAAGTTCTCTAGAATTTTCGATTATATACGGGAGCGCAAACGCTGTTACGGCAGACCGCGCTCCGCGCTTTAGGGAGTAGGACGTGTTGCGCTGCTCCGTCAGACACAAAATTACTAAAGTACGTTTTTCCCGCGCGTAGTAGTCGGGAAGCCCACGATACTAGATTAGAATTGGTGGAGTAGACGATAACGAGATAATAAGGTCCTATAATGTTTCCACTTTGAGCGCATTCAGCCTTTGCTACTCGACTACACGATGATCGCGTTCAAACGTAAAAATACTAGCTTTCGTCCAGCGCAATTTTGTATTAGGACTCTTAACAGTTCTTTGAAATATTAATTAAATTTCAAATCAGCACATTGTTTACAGCGAGATACGTTTTCTGTTAATTTGATTCATAGCTCGTAATTGAGTATGACGTAAGCAAGGCCGCCATTATGTGAATAAAGGTGGCTTTTCACAGTCCTATTTTGTATTTTGATTATTAATTTCTCATTAATATTGTAACTGAAGTCTGTAAATATGAATGTTCATATGATGCATTAGTTTTCGGTTTAAAGATTTTGTATTCTCAACAAGAAATTATAAGTTCACTTACATGAGAACTTACATTAAAAATTAATTTAATTGCCATTTTCCGCATTGAAAACAAGGCTTAACTGAACTAGAATGAAATAGCGAAAGGATGTATTGATTTGTGATTGAATTATGATAATTTTTGGTTGTTCCACTTGATTCGGAGATAATTTAAAACAATTTACCTAAATAAAATTGTATAAAGTAATCTCAAGATTTTATAAGAGTAATGTAGTGTAACAAAAATCTCGATATTTGTGACTGAGTAACATTTGTTCTTGTTGGGATCGATACGAACATACAATACAACTTGTAGGTATCTTTGATATACGTATAAATAATTTAAAACTTATAAAATAGGTATCATAGAAATGTTTGGATAATATACAGAAGCACGTAGATTCACTATTATTTTAATTAATAAAGCTAATCTTGTAATAACATTGTCGAAATGTACTAGATTTCACATGAAAGTGTACAACGACCTTAAAATTTAATCAAAATTCATCGCCTTACGCTATTCACACATCACTAAAACATAATTCACACAGTGTAGGAGAGAGCATTTCAAAACCAATTTCGTCTCTACGACTCGTGTATGCATAACAAACACATAATTTCGAAAATTATTTAATACGTCAATCAAATGTTGTTAATTAGATTTTTAGATTAATGTTATGACTTAATTGATAATGTAATTATCTTTTTATTCTTTAGATGCATTATGCATTTATTAGACTACATTACAGACTCAAAATTTAAGATATGCCTAGTTATCTAGGAATATCTTTAATTTTGATAGTAATATTATATTTATAGTAGGCTTTTTCAACTTTTAAATCTAAGTTCAGATATTTGATAATATACATATTATTCATTTTAAGTCGAAAAGAATTGTAACTACTTAACAACTTACTGAAAATACTTAACGAGAAACGAAAGACAAATAAAATTTTCATTTATTATAAAAATGTTTTCATTCCTATAAAAGCTTCTCGGAATTGGAATTTGCAGTAATGTATTTGAGAATTACAAATTCGCAATAATATATTCAACGTTAAATTCCACGAAATACAAGACCAAACCTAAAATACAACTTGACAAAATGACAAATCGTAGCAATGTTAGTGTAACCTAATTTAATTCTAATCTCTCCCTCGCATGTAGATTTAGCGAATTTCACCTACACATAAGTACTAAAATTAGTATAAATTGCTAATTTTCTGTGACCTTTGATGTCTGCTCCAGGCTTCTAGCCCACACAGCCTTGTCAACAAAACAAAGAGAGGTAGAATAAATGACATTTACCGTACATAACGTACGTGTTTTGTGATAGCAATTACTTATCTGTGACACCGCTATTAGATGTGAAATTTCTTGTTATCAAGGAAAAAGCATTAAGATATTTTATTTGAATGTAACGTGATGTTGTGTGAAGCACAGAATGAATATTATTAGCACGTAGCACGTGAATCTGCAGCTGGTCTACGAATAAAATGTAATGTATGAAATATGAATAAAGTCTATGAGCATGTTATGCTCAAACACCGACAGCACACATTGAGCAAAAAAAAAAGCTAACAATCTGGTTACAAAGATCTAAATCTCGAAATTTGTGTTATGGCTCTATGTTTTGCTCATGCGTGGATTTTTTTCATGGCTAAAATGTGTCGTCGTCTAATAGTAATATATCAGTCATAACATGAATTTCACTTTGGTCTACCTGTGATTCAACGCGTCATGAGCGTTTTCAATAGAACTATTTCATAAATTTCAGGACGTGTATATTTTACTGTAACCACAACGCGTTGTAAACTATTATTTCGCTCAATGCGTACAAGTCTTCGAGTGTAACAAGTACTCTATGATGTCTCTGGCACAGATATATTCCTAGTTGAGGCGATCGTCGTGTTTTTGTTTCGGACTTATGTATTGTTCCTTGTTGGTTTTATACAGCGATTTTCTTACCAGATCTCTTCGTATGATGTCCATAAAGACGGTTGAGGTCCAGAGACACGGCTCCCGGCGCGCTGCACAGAGCCAGCAGCGCCACCACACAAGTTGCCATGGTGCACGGCGACATTTCTGCAAATAAATATATTAATTTTAACTTTTTTTAGGTGTCGATGAGTGCTAAATGGAGGTTCATAAGGCTGCGTTTTCACCAGAGATGTGCGAGGATGCGTAGCGAACGATGTGTTTGTAAAGAATCAATCTTATTGTATATATATTCCATTATAAGTTCTTTATTATATCTTATATAATAAATAACTTATAATGGTACAATTTAAAAGGTAATAAAATAATATGAGCACATTCTATTTGGAATAGCCGCTCTATGCTCACCCTATGATCGTCATTAGGCACGTTTAGAAAATGTTTTTAAATAAATTACTAAAATCAAATCTATTAATAGTTATGAAATTTATAGATAACACATTCCATTACTATAATAAATAAGCAAAGTATTGCCTTTAAAACAAACTCTTGTAGTGTCTAAAAATACTTTACCACTCGTAGTAATAAGTATACTTTAGTATTACTTATTTAAGTGAAACCTAACCTTCATAAATTAGTTTTTAAAATGGCTACTGTGATATGTAGCGGTAGGGCGGAATCTGTGGGAGCTTTAGGTAGGCGTTTTTCATTTATAATAGCTTTGTTTTTAATTAAAAAGAAACAGTAAGGTTCTAACATAATCCACGTCTAACATTTCTGTTGCGTGGGCATAAAATACACATAAAATATAAATCACTTTGAATTTTTTATTTCTTAAAACATGCTGTTAAAATTTTGTTATTTATTAGACAATTTCAGACAATTTGATGATAAATTAAAATGATGACGCGATAATATTATATTTTTAGAAAGCACACAATGTAACAAATAAATAAACGAAGGAAGAAGGTTGCTTATATAATAAACAACAAAAAATAACAATACACTTTACTCTATAATTACGTAAAAAGCTGCAGAAAATTTAAACTTAAACCCGGTTTAAACCTAATTGTGTTTAATCTTCTGATTATGATAATATTCAGTTTAGAGGTAAAATGCTAATGAACACGTGACAATTTAACGTGCATTTGTAATTCTTCACATTTTTGTAAAGGAATCTTAATAGGATAGACACATAAAAATAATCTTTATTTTCGATGCTTTTAAATTATTATAAGTAAACACGATTAGTGTTTTAAATATATAGCGTGACTAAAATTTAAGGAACATTGAAAATATAAGTGTAAAGTTTACACACGAAACAAAACTTTTATCTGTGCCTTAATTTTAACTTTCATATGCATACTTTTAGTAGTTCCTTTATATATCTAAATGTAGGTACTCATTACCAATTTCTGTGAGAAAATTTCTATAGCATGAAAGTAGTTTTTCAGTGTCACGTTTGAAAATATTTTAAACTTACTACCAACTATGTATATAGAAACGTCGCATGTACTCATTTAACACACTTTTATTAGCTTCACCTGTATGTTTGTATGTGAATGACATGTTTGTATGCAACCGACTCCTTTAACCTCGATTTTTACCTACTTCACAGAAACTTAACTAGTAGCTAGCTACCTACTTTAAACGGGAAGATTTTAATTCAAACTTTGTATACTTATAAAGGTTCGATGATAATACAATAATTTTATACTTTTTTATTAGAATATAATAACTTAACTACATTAATTATTTCTAATAAGTTAATCACACTGCCTCATATAATTAAAAGACTACTTTATCATTAGAAAATGTTTCAACGCTAGCTATTAATCCTCAATCAGCTTACGAAGCATGAAGTCTAGATCCCTATATTATAGAACACTTAGTTAATCTAAAGGATATTACATTCGCGTTAGCTCGTATCGGGTGTTCCCGTAGTATGGAGTTGACTAAATCCTTAATACATGCTATACATTATATTAAAACGACGTATAAATTATAAGGTGATACATGTTGCTTAATTTATTAATAAGTATTACTATTTGTTCAAAAAGCTAAATCAAGTATACTTAAAGCTTATCTGTTATTCTGATGTATAATATTTTACTGTAAAGTTTCATACAAATCTGTCCACGAGATTTTGGTAAAAGATAAATAAACATACCTACATATTATATTCAAAATACTATACAATAATTGTTTATACCATATGCCTATAAAATATGTTTACTTATGTGTTTTTGCTGTATATCATCTTCATTTTTTTCCAAATACATCTGTATAATTGAGTCGCTTAAGGTACAGCACCTTCGTTGCAACTTACATTACCCGTTCTTTATTTAGTTTTTCGTAGCGCTTTTGCCCTTTAAAGCAATAGATGTTTCGTAATCTTCCTCTTAGATTGAATTTTTAAAAACCGTAGAGATAATAGTTTCTGTTCACAAGAATATTGTATTTAGCTGAAAATGGCTTTCTAAATAAGCGAACATAAAATAAGCAATCGTGGATTGGTTAGAAAATATTATTCTGTTCTATATTAATTACGAGTAGGTATACATACATTAAAGTCCTGTAAGTTACACCACTTATAAATCAAGATCGGCTGAATGGATTTTAATGATTTTTGGTTAGTTGGATTCGTCTCCACTAAGATTAGGATAATAATTTATAAAATTGTGAAAAGAAAAAAAATGTTGCGACATGTAGAGCCGGGGCGAACTGTTGTTACAATAAATTTGCACGCCATTTATGGCTAATGTGTTGATTCGAACTTGTAATTTTGTTATCTTTGTACACACATTATGCAAATAAAGAAATTTATTTATTTATTTAAATTTATTTATTTATAAAGAAATTTATTTATTTATTTAAAATAGCTAAAATGAGTCAGGTCATGTCCAGAACTTTATAATTTGAGCGCAGTTCGTTAAAATCGACGTCAATATGAGCAATGAGCATGGCTGAACGAACCGATATAATTGGCAATTTGCTTCCTCGTTTCAACTGTATGTTTATTTGTCCAAATGCACGAAATTTACATATCTTCGGTTGACCTATTTTGGTTTATTCAATAACGGCCAGGGATTCGGTTGAACATTCTATATTTTACATCAAAGGGTTTTTATAACAATTTATATGCAGAGATTTTCTTCGATATATTTTCTACTAATAATTATGGTTGAAGTGCTATTTGTTTTCGTTGTTTTTTATCCAGTTTTAATACCAAACAAGGCGATTAGATAACTTTAAAAGCTCATAGAAATAAATAAATCCAATGAAAAATCCTACTAATATTAACATGCGAAAGTTTGTACGTTTGTTTGTTACTCCTTCACGCAAAAACCGCTTAACCGATTTTCATGACATTAGGCACACACGTAGAGGGTAACTTGGATTAACACATAGGATAGTTTTTATCCCAAAAATCTCACGGGAACGGTAACTAAGCGGTTTTTCCTTATGACGACGCGGGCGAAGCTGCGGGCAAAAAGCTAGTGAGTTACAAGTCAAATTGATCTCAGAAAGCTACGCTTCAGAAAATTGAAGAACGAAACAGAATTTCGCGAATGAAGTTAATTATAACAAGTATTATGTAAGAATCATATTACGTATGTGAACAGAATAAGCAGGAGCTACTTACAGAGAATTATAAGTTTCAAACAGTATTACAACGTCAAAGCTCTGACGAACTTTCCTGGAATAAAACTAGTTTTAGTCGTAGGCGTTGTGTGAACTATTACATAAAGGTTACCTGGTAATATCAAAAGGTATCGTATGTCCTTTGGGAATAAGATATGACAATACAAATTAGTCGTGTAATATTATATGTACCTATGCTAGGCTGTTTAAATATTTTCATAATGTGGTTGTGTTTTTAATAAAATAAGAGGGAATGTTTAACATAATATCATTAGGGAATAGATAATGAAGGCTTACATTTTAAGAAGTTAAAAGGAGAGAAAGGGACGTAAAATTAACACATTAATTAATTAACATACCTAAATACATATTAGTAATATAATTCTTTATTCTTAGTCATGGTGGAAATCTTTTAGGGAAGTATTTGTCCTACAGTCGACGTTCCATTACTTATAAGACGAAATTTTCTCTCTAGTAGATATAAATTATCTCTTAAGTTGTTCTTAAAGTAACACTGCAACGAAAAAGAGAAACAGTTTCGCAACCGACCATTCTATTGTACTAAATATTGAAGATTGTACTAAAAACCGTGCTTTATACGTCTTGGAAACTCCAACAAAAGCAATAAAAAGCGAAACACCTCTAAAGCATTGATTATTCTTTCGAGAGATGATAAAATATTCACAGGTATTCGTGTTTTACGACAGCCATAAATCTACTTATCAGTCTTGAGATTTTGGGAAGTTTACTTAATTTTATTAGATGGATACACTCTCGCTTCTCTTCGGTTTTATTGAAGGAATAGGTAATAAAATGTTAGTGAAAGAATTTCGTTTTATAGCAGTAGGTTTAAATCGAATACATTCTAGGTACGCTTCAAAAGATATCTGTACTTTACAATAACACTATTAATTATTACCTCGCTTCCTCTAAAACACAATGTCACTGAAAAATACAATGAATAAATATAAATCTTCAATAGGTAGGTACTTCTCTACATTTTGATTACTTTAATTATTTTCTCTACATTTTGATACTCGATTGAGCAAATAAAACAAATTTAGTTTGGAATTTACTTTTAATACCTATAAAGTACATCTAAATATCAGACTTTCTATCGATTTTACGCCTTTATAAGGAAACGTATATAAGAGATATTGGTACGTCAAAAACCCGACGTTACGCGTGATGTAGCTGAAGTAAATGATCCTTTAATAATGTATTTCTGCTATCAAAGACTCCAATTTATCGGCTAACCTCTGGGAAATTACGTTGTTAGCCAGCAGCAAGGTAAGTGACATAAATTGGCTGACTCCCAGGGGCTATACTTAGTTACTCTATTAGATATTGACTGTAGAGTGCTAGGAGGGACTACGAGACTCATTAAGTATCTCCATTTCCAAAAGACATTACCTAAAGGCTCCCGAGCTACCCCCTGTATCAAATTCAAATTCATTTATTAATTGCTTGAACACGTACATTAGATTTTTTGTATTGATATGACGTCATAAAGCAGTGTTAATTCCAGTGTGGGAAAAAGACAGCTGTATAGGTCCTCTAGCACCATCACTTTTCTACACTGGATTAAGTCTGCTTTAAGACGTCATGGCAACAAGGCTTTAAGATTATACGACCAAGCTAATGAATATTTAATAAATTGATGTCATTACAATTGTAAAGAGCTGAGACAACGAATTATAGATTAAATCCAACTCGAAGGACCAAAAATTCTACCCTGTACCTATTCGAGTAACCAGAGACATATCAAATTATTTTTTCAACATGTTGTTTTTTATGATAAAGGACTGGTACAACTAGTAAACTTAACTGTAACCTAATTCAATATAGTTTGGATTATAATAATCCTGAAATACCGATTAGCACGATTATTGTTAATCCTATAGGCTTTGTCATGTCTACAATTACATAAATCTATACAGAAGGTTAGACAGTTATACTGAATTTATTTTTATGTGAGCGGGCAAGCGATCCGTTTGTTAGCCTGATGGTAGGCTGATATTGGTACTTAAAAATTGTGCGATACTAAAATTCTTAACCGATTTTTAAAAAATATTTCACCACTTAGTACTTACATTTTTCCTTGAAGACATAGACTATCTGTTTTAAGTTTTACTAATACAATTTTAGCTTCAGAAGATTCAGAATAAAATACGCAATCAGATCACGATTCTGAGCATGTCACACCAACTTTTTCCAGTTCAAACGGAAAGTTAGAGCAAAGACTAAAGAGAACACACATGCTACACTTGTAATTAAAATTCTGATCACAAAACTCGGTTACTTTGATTTCAGGATTGTTGGCTTTTGCTAGAGAAAGATAAAAGCAATCTAACTGAGCGTAGGTGGTGACTTTTATAATGTTTAATCTATAAACAATCTTTTATTTATTGTACTGAAATTTCTGTTATTTTTAATGAAAGAAATGAATAACTGTGAATATATTTCAGAGGGCATTCGTTGAATACACTAGGTTGCAGATACAGATTCTTTTTGGAAAGATTGATAAATTACGATGATTTTGGCATGAAAGCGTATCTTTCCCCACTATCATTTTCATGCCATAAGAAATATATCCTGAATTAAGTAATAAGACTTATATTCCAACATAACCTCAATTCAGGCACAGATATAAAATATTTCAATAAAATAAATAGGTAATTCACAAGCAGCACCTTTGAGATAAATAATATTCCATATTTTGATGGAACCAATGCTCTTAAATTTGAACAAATATTGTTACATAAAATGCAAAGGTGAAGCAAACAGAATATGTTTATAATATTGAAAGTTTTCGAAACCTCGTATCGGCGTTATGCAAAAGGGTACTGATATAATGGAATATAAATTGATAGCTTCCGGAAATAAAATAGGTTAGCAATATCATCAGAATCGGAATGTTTATGAATCTTGAGATCTTTATTTATTTATTCTTTATTGCTCCGAGAATGTTACAATAAAACTTAACCTACGAATACTATTAAACAAATGGCGGTTTTATCGCAATTTCTTCTACAATTTTTGATTAAAAATAAACTTTTGTACCTGTTAGATACAGCCTGCCTTTAAAAAATTGTAGATAGATGCCATTGCCTATTATATAGAGTGCAATTAATGTTTTTATTTAATTTTCCATATATTTTAAGAAATCAGTTAAACAGCTATATTAGCGATACAGTAGATTAAATGAGACAAAGTGTTTTACTAATTCAGGAACCTATGAATTGATATTGAAGCTATATTTATTATGTCAATAAATTTTAATCTATTTATGTATTCAGCACTATTTGTAGATCACTATCGACCGACCCAGATTGTTTAGGCAAAACTTTACGACCTATTCTCAGCCATATCGATAAGTACTAAAAAAAATAGCTTAATCTAGGAATCTTCCAAATATAAACCTATACATAAAATCTTCCTGTAAATAAGATATAACCCTAAAGGAGCCCAAAACCTCATAAATCCTGTACCCTTAGAATGGTATCGAAGGTGCGAGAACAACATGAAAGGGCCTATAACTTACGCGTAAATACGCGTTAGGAACACGCAATGCATTTAAATTTTACCTTTAATCTCGGGTTAACAGGTTAAATGATTAAACATTACGCTTAGCTGGTCCAGATTTCAATTTGAAATTGTTTTCAATATAAGATAGTTCACAGTTTAGAAATTTATGATCTCAAATTATTTGAGTCGTCGGGATAAAACTAAAAACTATAATATTATATCATCATCATCATCATAATATATTGTATATTACAATTACTGAACTGAAATACCATTTAAAATATTAAAAATTTTTTGTCATAAGTCGAATAATATAGAGTGCAGCGTAGAGTGCTTTTCAAAAATATTACTATTTTTTATGAATCGATTGCGACTTTGGACATAGTAGAAATCTTCATAAAAAACAAGCTAATCAAATTACCATTTCCCACAGTTCAAACATCAAATGCTTCAAAATATTCCGTGCTCTGCAAAAATCACCCTCATTTATATTCACAGAATGCGTCGACGCCTACGTATTTCGTTAATCAATTAGTTTCTCCCTGTTCAGCTTATTAAGCAGTTTTTATGACTACGCCTTGTATTTTGATTACAATGAACGATTAATGTATCTATATGTATAATATTTTAATCATGTGGTACCTTAATGTTCACTTTTTTAAGATTAAAGAGATTTAATGTTTGCGATGAATGCTAGTGAAAAAGACGCAGGTTTTAATCCCACCACGTGACCGATGTATTTATTATTCAATATTTTTAAACGGTATCTCTCGGAACCTAATATTCAACGCTTTTCAACGATATATTCATTATATTATTTATCACGCTGCAGAGAGCACTTTACAAGAATCGTGGTACAGATACACAAATTGAAGTATTAAATATCTAAATGATTGATGTTCGCGTTAAATAAAAAGAAAATACTGAACATCCATTGTTTTCTGAGAAGAAACATCAATATTCAATCGCAATAACGAATCACGTATTCTTCCAAGGACGGTTGGTGTCTAGGAAAGTTTTATCAATCAAGAAGTTACTGTATTTGATTGGAAATGATTTGCTTTATTATGTGAAATATCAATATAATTGTTAGAAATTCTTATAAATGTTCACAAAGTGCGTTACATACATTCCTTAAATAATATAAGAATTAATTAAAAGGCAATTATCATACACTTAAAACAATACTTAATAATCTTAATCTAAGTGTGTTTAATCTATACTAATATTATAAAGCTGAAGAGTTTGTTTGTTTGTTTGAACGCGCTAATCTCAGGAACTACTGGTTCGATTTGAAATATTCTTTCGGTGTTAGATAGCCCATTTGTCGAGGAAAGCTATTATAGGCTATATATATATCATCAGGCTAAGACCAACAGCACCAACGGGGAAAACCGCGGAACACAGCTAGTCATTAATATATAATTTAATTATGTAACACACATAATAATAAAAAAAAGACGGGTTGCACTCCGGGAGTGCCGGCAGAAGTGAAAACTTGATTATTAACGTTCAGCATGTTTGATATTTTGGAATGGTATCCGTCTTACGCATGGTATAACACGCATACGAGTTTAAGATTTTATACCCAACGCCGCTAAAGAAGTTTTCACTTCAAAACTCCTGCATCAGCATAGCGCCTACATAAGACAACATTTTATACATGTAAATAAGTGAAAACAATTTATCCTTTATACTTAGGTAATTAAATTACATTTTCTATTCCATTTTCGTGTGTACTACATTCTTTAAATCGTCACCTTTTTACACATATACCAGATTGTCCTACTCTAATTGTACAAAGTGATATTCTGTTTCACAGTTTCAAAGGATTTAGTCGTCTACAATCTACATTACTAAAATTTCACTATTTTAACCCCTTTGAGCTTGGACACGGGAGATTGGAGTGAATCTGAAATATGAATGAACAAATGTAGCCTAAATTTATATTTACGTTACATATTTTCAGCCCGGGATTTAATCTTGAAGGCAAATATTTTTTATCTCGTATAAAATATAGCTATAATATGTACATTGTACGTATGAAAAATACGTTTTGTTTTATTTTGTCAAAGTCAACATTTGTTCACCAATCTTTTTTCGCATTAAATATTATTATTTTTTAAACTCTTACTAATATGGAATCGTAAAAATTAATTGTAACAAATGAACTGTAACTGGTGATTTATGAATAGTGCAACAAATTTTAAAGAGAGATTGTTCAAAGTAATATTATTAAACCTTTAAATTAAGTTTATATTTGTCATGAAGATACACTTAAATATACCATGCCACAAGTAATTTAAACCTTCTTTCACATTCAATTGTGGTACCTTTTATCTTGCGTATTTATTTAATTTCACCGCCAATTTAAGTAAAAAAAACCACTCTTTGACGTTCGTAGAAAGTAAATAATTCAAATAAGACTTGTATTGATTACAAGAACGAAGAATTATTATGTATTTTAATCAAGACTTTTGTTAATTTATTCCATTCAAACCCCGTAGCTTAAGTAACGGACTTTCAGAGGCTTTACACGAAGTAAATTACAATTTAGTTCATCCCATTTGTAAAATAACGAGGCGGGTAATCCAATAGTTTGTTTTTATTATACGAATGTTATATTAATGGATGTATTCCGTAAATCTGGAGGGATTTTGCGTTTGTGATTTCTCGAACGAGGTGTAATATTAATATGTAATATGTAAGGATTTATACATTTACTATCGAGGTAAATCTGATTGATAATTGGTTATGTGTGAGCATAGAACTGATATGTTCTGAATTTGATCACTAAAAAGACTAAAAAAGGGTTCAGAGAGGAGAAGTTATCGTAAATATATTAAAAAAAATGATATACTTAATATATCAAAATATTGCAGCTACAATATTTTTAATTCTCATATGTCAAACCATTAATAAACCTTGGCAGGCCACAGGGACCAAAACCCCGAATTCAATAATAAATGTTTCCCAATCGTATATGAAATACTGCGCCCCGCGGTTTTAACCGCTGTCAAAACTGTGGGCATATTTAAATAACACGAATAAAAAAATAACTTGCATTTTATCTTCAACCATTTTTGAATTTCACTATAAAACCTACCTCAGGAACTATCTATTTAAAAAAAACTTATCAAAATCCGTTGCGTAGTTTTAAAGATCTAAGTATACCTAGGGACGGGCAGACGGCGACAGCGACTTTGTTTTATACTATGTAGTGATTTATAGTAATGGCTAAGGTAATGGCATAATAATTAATAGCACTTGTGTTTTCCCTTATACCAAAGATAATATAAGACTATATTAACTTATACTATACGGGAAACTATAATATTACTGTACTTTACTACTTATAACATTACTTATCTGATTTCTATCCGAATATACCGAACTTATGACATAGTGATAGCTAAAATATTATTTATTTCCTCTCCAATAATATATTCATGAGTCACTGTATTCTTTGTAGTGAATATTTTATTGTAGCTGAGGATCAAAAACATATTGTATGAGACTGATAAATTATGAAAGCGTAGTACCAATATAAGAATTTTCGCATTATGTGAATAATGAATAAGATTCTTTTGATATATTTTTTTTTTGATATTTATTTAACTTCTAAATAATTAATACTGGAAATCTTTTAAAACCTGACATTTACCATTTTTAAATGAAATCATTTTGCTACTCTTAAAAGTTGTCCCCCTAGAAACAGTAACCAACATTTTTTCTTACCAGTTTCAAAATTCACATTTTTTTCTATAAATAAAATTATAAAAATATATAAAAAAGTAAAGTACTCTTATGATATCCCAAATTTCGAGAACTACGTAATCTACGCATTACCGTAGATCCACTCGTAGACATAACATAATTGGTGCTACGAAATTCTACGAAGGCTACGCAAGTTCTACGATATTTGTAAGCGGCTTGTTTTGAAATGAATTACTAGGTTCATAGTAAAAATTATTATAGCATTACGCACGAATATACAAGGAATAAGGCCGCTCTCTGAAAATTGTTCATATATTCAATTGTTATAGTTAGAAATATAAATTGTATCCAATATACTAGTGTACAATGTAAACATTTTTTTACATATAGAATTTATGTTATATTCTGATTCTAATATTATAAATCTGAAGAGTTTGTTTGTTTGGTTGAACGTGCTAATTTCAGGAACTGTGTCCGACTTTAAAAATAATTTTAGTGTTAGATAGCCCGTTTATCGAGGAAGGCTGGCTATAAATATCATCACGCTAAGACCAACATGAGCGGAGCAAGGTGGGTAAAACTGTACACTTAGTTAATAGTATAATAGGTAAAATGTATATTGCGTTGCTATTAAAACATTTATTACAATTCGCGTTAACAAATCGTAATCCGATAATCCAAGCGCATCACGTAGTAGCCACAATCAGTATTCCACGAACAGAGCTTAGCTAGCTTTGCATTTTTATACCAGCCTTGCTCAAACAACTCGATACGTGTTCATGTTTTCAAAGTACTCAAACCTTTTATTTATAGAGAAAAATGGAAACTACTATCTTTAAAACGGATTGAGCTTTTAAAGCATTTTCAATATTAAAAGCTTAATGCAAGCTTAATTATTTAAAATTTAAACGAACGTGTTTCAATCTCCGCCTGTTTATGTTTTATCTCGTTCTGTTTTAATCCTACTAATATTAGAAATGCTAAAGTTTGTGAGGATGGATGTATGGATTACAATGAAATTTGGCATCTAAAGACTCAGAATAAGACATAGGCTACTTTTTATTCCGGAAATCCCACAGGAACGGGAACTATACTTACTAACTATATAGATTCTTTGAAAACGCGGGTGAAGCCGCGGGTGGAAATCTAGTTGTGTTATATTTTAGTGTACATATTTTCTGTAGTAATTTTGCGAGTCCAATTGTTTATTAAATTCGTTGAATATGCCCAGCGAAGATTGGAATCATGAAATTGAGTAATTAATTAAGCGTGGTACGAATTCATCATGATAAAAGATTGAAGGCCGATCACACACGTAGATAACGTGTATGATAGCCTATCTGATACTTTTTGACGTAAAATTCAAACTGTATAATATGTCATTGTAACTGACAGATAAGTTAAACAGAAAATATCCACAAGTTGTGAAACGGTCATAAATATTATATAAAACCTATATTTTAAAACATCATACTCAAAAGATCCCATACTTTAGTAGAAATATTTTTTTTAATTAAATTCCATAATACATTTCACAAAAACATAGTCATCTTCTAGATTTAAGCATAAACTTTCTTAACAAAGCGTTAGAAGACTGACATTTTGTGAGAAAATCTTAATATTTCTGAAGACAATATAGCCCATGAGACGTTATATGTGTAAACTGTGTTGCGAACGGAATTAAATGAAGCCCCAGGGCAATATTTACACGCCTGAGAGCAAGTATTTCTCAAATAAAACACGGTCACAACATCGCATGGTTCAAGTATTGTAGGTCGATGTAAAGTGTACACTGTATATATAAAAAGATGGAAATGTTATCGTCAAAAAAATAAGCGTTGGGCCCAAATTGGGCCAAAAAAAGCAGTGAAAAAGTTCGTACTTAACAAAAAATCAAACACATGATTATATCACAACTTATTAAACAAATTATTGTATTCATATATCACAATTTTAAGTTCATAATACGTCTCTTTATTTTGAGGGATTGGCCATATTCAACCAAACTTTTATTGGTTGTCCATCATGTTCTATATTTTTTTGTGTATTGTTCTAATGCAATTTCATTGATGTATAGCTGCCAATAAGCCTTAATAAATAAATTTAAAAAAGCTGAGAAAATGATTGTTAAATTATTTGATTTTACGACATGCTACATCACAACATTTCTTAACTTATTAGAACAAAATACAATAAAGAAAATAACAATAATAGAACATAATAATATACAACAAGTTTAAAACGACAAGAGCAAGAAGTGTGTGTGTGTGTGTGTGTGCGTATTGGCTGCAAATAGGCCCTGGCTCAGCATAATGTTGTAGCAGCATATAGCTCAGCATAATGTAGTAGCGCTGATAATTCTGCCAGATACCCAGAAGAATAGTTTGCGCCTCCAATCAAGTATAAATATATATATTTATTTGCTTGCTCAACCCTTTAATTGAATCAGGAAGCTTTAACCGCTAAACCACACCTCACACCATAAATAAAACAATATATTTTTGAGCAAATCGATACGTTTCGCTCGTTAAAAATAATGAGACAGCTGATATCGTTGGTTGGTTGTTGAGAAGTAAAAGAATCTCGACGCTAAAAGGTTTTTCATCAACACAATGAAAACTTTTATAAACTCCGCTTTTATTTATTCTGGTTTTTAAAGAGCAATGTTCACTATACCGTTATATAATTTTACGTATGAAATAATAGTATATGCTGAAATATTATAGATATATCAATATATGACTATTTACTTGTAAATATCCCACTTTGATCATAGCCAATAGGCCGAGAATCGATGTACTTGTAGATATCAACGAAAAGTTTTTATTTTTGTGAAGTTTTTATGCGGTGAGTTTGTTGAATGTAAAATTATGATAATATTAAAAGATTATTTTTCCGACCCAAATATCGACCAATAGAATTGCACCAT
>CAJQZM010033795.1:22217-36408 GCA_907164665.1 Colias nastes
TACATGGTATTATACTGATAATTTTTTGAAAATTTTCTCTGGTAGTTTCTATATACACACGTCAAACTGACAGGTTGAATTCAATTGTGAAAATTGGAGATTTTGCATGAAAATGAGTCGATTTGGAGTTTGTTCTCTGTCCACCATCGATAAAAAAGTTATTTGTTAACTGTACATTTCGTCTCATGGTGCAATTCTATTGGCCGACATTTGGGACGGAAAAATAATCCCCCGAATACCACACGAGCTTCAAGATTATCTTGATTATCTTGATTTCAATTTTGAAGCTCTTGTGGTATTATAAGTGAATATTCAATTAAAGTCTATTTCATAAAATTTGCACATACCTATTTTTAATGAAATTACTGTAAGTACGTAGCCTTAGTAGGTAACATTCGCAAATACTAAGCATGCGAATTCGTAATGTAAGCAATCTTCATACAGAATTGGATACAATACACAGAAACGTAGATTACGTTCATGTTACCAAACGAGACATACCTAGTAATTGTATTACCTAGTTATTATTTCAGTGTACATATATTTATACTAATAACCATATACACTAGCTTTTCACCCGCAACTTCGCCCGCGCAGTCAAAGAAAAACCCGCATAGTTTCCGTTCCCGTGGGATTTCCGGGATAAAACCTATCCTATTTCCCGGGGTAAAAAGTAGCCTATGTCCTTTCTCGGGTATCAAAATATCTCTATACCAAATTTCATGCAAATTGGTTCAGTAGTTAAGGCGTGATTGAGTAACAGACAGACAGAGTTACTTTCGCATTTATAATATTAGTATGGATATATACCAGACTTTGTACCCTGAAATAAAGACATAATTATTTCGGACAAACACACGAAAGTTAATTAATCATTCAGCACGTGACAGATAACGATATAAAAAGATAAGGGCTCCAGAAAGGTTAATTCTAAGTAATAGCCTAAAAAAACAACAGACTCATTTTACGGCCTTTCGGGCCAAGGCTGGCATAAAATGTTTAACACGTAGCAAATTGAGGGGAAAAACAAGCGAACGTTTCATCCGAGTTGTGTTAACTTCTCAATTAACAGTGTTATTACTAAAAGTTTTCACGTTTTGTATGCTTTTAATACAGATGTAAAAGTAACTGTATCAAGGGGATACTAATGCACTAATCACATTTTTTAATTGGTAAGCATTATTGCCAATATTTTCTAATATTATAATACCTTTATTTTTATATGTTTCAACTTATGATTATACAATAGTACTAAACCAAAAGCATATACATAAATTAAACTTTAACTTTAATAACTTGATCAACGTGTCGTGTGTTCAACTAATATAAAGGCTTATATAAAATATTACATTATGATTAAGAAGAAAATACAGTGAATATCATAGATGTCTGTAATATTCTTATACGTGTTCCTTGTATCTTGTAAAAACAAAATTTTCACAATTTTGTTAAGTGTCACCAGTAACCGTAGCCTACACGCATTTACGATCGCTCCGTAGCACGTTTTATGCACACCGTAGCAATATCCCATTGGCTACGAATTTATCCGCTACAAATATTCGCAGCGTATTCCGGTTCAAAATATAGTTATTTACTTTAATAAATACGTGGCCATAGTGAAACCCTTAATTCAAATTAAGAGACCTTACTAAAGGACCCTTAATACGTAAGTGGATCAAACTTGTGCTCAACTCTAGCATACAAATTAATTTACCCACTTAGCACTCTAGAGGAATCACTTAGTGTTGTTGTAAATAAGTTCAGCGAATATATGCTTTATTGCAAATGTGTAAGGGCAATTTTTGTTTGATTTATATATTAAATTACGAAAAGATACTCTGTTTAGTGAATGGGGTATATAAAACTTTGGTAAATAAATAGAAGGAGAGAAAGAGTTCAGAAAAAAGGGTTTATTTCCACACTTACAAACTAATTAAACAAGTCAGTTCTATTCACATGTTTTTTTTTAAACTTATTTTCTTGTATTCTCTTTTTATAACTATAATTTAAAGAATAATAAAGTACATTATATTTTATTCAAGTTATCTCTGTTAGCTGAAACTTTTTCATAGGATTATGTATACAGACGTGTTGGGTAACTTCGTCACGTAGCCATGAGAATTCGATCGGACAAGGCTTACAGGCTTCGCAACTTGGATCCTTGTATTTACTGTGGAACACATTTTTACCCGACTGCGATAGAAGGAGGATTGTTTTTCGAGTGTTTATATTTCTTAGGCCTAGAGCGTAAAAGGCTTGTTATATTTTTATGTAACTGGTGTCTATAGATTCGTCTAGTCGTGAGAGTGACACTAGGTAGTTAGGTACATCAAATTTTAAAAGAAAGTAGGCGCTAAAAAGTAATAAATAGTAAAATTTGCAGTCGGGTTCTTTGTTGTTATAATAATAATAATATAATAATGGTAGCTAAGTTTATAAAACTAGAGTATTTTTTTTTACTTTTCAGGTAGTGCGTTGTTATTGGTACTAATCGTTTGGTGTAATTGTAATCTTAATTGAACGTAAATATAAATTTTGTTTTATAATATTGGTAGATATTATTTTGAAAATACATTGTTATATTACTAATGAAAGTAAGTCACGGTAAACATAGGCTCATTTTAATTATGAAATACTTATTATTTATAATAAATGACAAAAAAAATACTTATTCTAAAATGAATACCGACTTTTATTTTCCAAAATGTCGCTTTTATTGAAAAAAGTGACGAAGAAACTCTGTCTAATTGTTTTGTTACAGACTTATTTCGAGCAAAATGTTTTAAAAAATCCCCAAAAACTAAATAAATACAAGTGAAATTCGCGCAACATTTCTCTCGAATAAAGAAAAATCTGGGACCACGTCCTTTTTTCCAATTACCGTGTTGCGTGCTTCATTTGGAGAGAATTGGGTAAATATTTCCTTTATATACTGAGTTATATAGCAATGTTTTTATATAATTTTTGTTTTTGATGATGACCGGTCATCATTTATGTATATTAACGAGTAAAAATAAGATATTCTACAATGCAATAAAACAAGCGTTATTTTGCGGTTTCACATAAAAAAAAATCATGCACAAGATAGTACATTATCAAAATTCTGCAAAATTTTATCAAAATCTTTGTCATACCATCAAAAATTGAGTACCAACATCCATACAAACTATAAACTTTCGTATTTTATGTCAGTATATATCCTTGTAATTTTCTTTCTTCATATTCATATAATCCTCACTTAAATAAATACAATTCCTAAATCTCTTAACTCCAGTTCTAAAACTGCTTTAACTAAACCTTACTCCGTTAAATATAAACAGATAGCAGCGTTAATTAATTAAATCTTTAATTATGATAATAATTATATAACTTCTCTCTCCAAATATTAACTGGCATAAGTACCTACTGAAATGAATCCAAGTTTAGTAAGAGAATTAATATGTGCTTATTACAAGGAACTTTTAATTTTAAGTTGAAGTATTTTTATTATTTATTTTCGTTCTTTATAAGATGTGGTGTATCTTTTTGTAAAAATGGAAATTCCTGTATAAACACTTGTTTTGAATGAATATTTTTACTCGTGATTATTATAATTAGAAACAAGTGTTATTAGAAATTCGAGTAAATTTTAAAAATAAATAAATATTTCTAGACAATTTTTACACACGACATGATCTGATCCCATACTAAGCTTTCCAGAAAAACCAGATGGCTGATAAACATACATATATAGTTTTAAATAAATACTTATATAGATAATTAACACCCAGACATACAGCAAACATCTATGTTCATCACACAAATATTTGCCCCGGGTGGGAATGGAACCCACGACCTCTGGCTTGGAAGGCAGGGCCACTACAAACCAAGCCAACCGGTCAGTTTGTATTATATTATATAGATATCTACTATTTATCCCCATTAGAAACATCAGTATCCATCTAGAAATTTCCCGAAACATTTACCTGAATAATTTTGGTACTCCTGTAAAAGTAGAATCATGTTATAATAAGTAATTATTATATAACTTCGAAAACTTTAATGGTTCTATTAATTGTTTTTCGAAACTATAATGTGAGATGGTGTAAAGTGCTCTTTAAGACATTAAATATATACTATATTTTTAAAGCTATTAGTAGTTTAGTAATTTTACCCTTTACTCAAAGTAATTTTTCTGTTTCGTGCCATATAAATGTTGGAAAATGGCTTTTTAAATATATAACTGACCTTCAATCTGTTAAACATGTATTTTCCTGATCAAAATATACACAAAAACCTGTTATTTAATGTAAAAAGTTTCATTAATTTATATTTAAAAGAAAGGCAAATTACTTACAACATATAAATCGATATATTATGCATAACTGTTAAAAACGGAGCGGAAAAAATAAAGCTGATACATTTAGCAACTTTAGAATGTAGAATATGTACTTAAACCTAACACTTCTGAGATAACGTTTACGGCTCACCCCGAGTGGGTGAAATGCTTAATTTTATTATACTCATAAAACTTTACTACTAGGTGAGAACATATTTTTCCGAGTCATTACCTGCAAAAAGATTTGCAAGTATTTTGTATTCTTTGTTCATTTTACACTACGCGGTAATTAAATGTAAAAATGTAGAAGTATTTTCATCTTTTTCATATATTTTAGGCTAATGCATAGCTTCTATCGCGGGCCTTGAGCGCGGGGACCGAATCGAGAAATTCCGTAACGAAAAAACCTCACGCTCCCCACTCCAACGGGCTCGGAGGTGTGGCTTGAAGGCATGCTATGCAATAGCTTTACCGCGGCAGTCCCCGAGTGCCACACGTCTTTTTGACGTGACAACGTCTTATAATTCGATAGAGCCGGTTGCATGCACGAAAAAACATGACTCATGCGGCGTTACCTCGCTCTGAGGCGTTCCAAGTAAGGCTTGAAGTGCAAGCGAGAGCGCGGAACGAGCGACAACAAGCACAATCGGACGTTGTCACGTTCAACTATCGTCAGTAAACCGACTTTACAGACAACCAATTTTTTTTTGTTTTATCTTCTCTCCCGAATAAGTAATAGTTATTTTGGAATTTGGGAGAATTGCTATACTATATTTTAAATTGTGATATAAATTTTTACTTAGTTAAAACAATGGAACGGAAGTCCTCTTGTAGACTTAAATAATGTTAGTTTTCTTTCGTATCAACAGTTTAAATATGTATAACTCAAAGATTCCACATTTTAGTTTTTATTCCTTTCAAAGAAAGCATAAGATGTTAGAAATAGCAGTCAGTTTACAAAACATACAATTTTTATCAGATAACTGGTATACTCCGGTTTTTCGGCCGTACAAACAAAAAGTATAGAGTCACCAATCTTACATACACAAAAAAAAGAAATATTCTTCATTCTTTAAATAAGACTAAAATTATTTCTTATTTCCCTTCCAATATCTTATGCAATAGACAAATATCTAGCAAATGAAACTCGTATTAAAACATATCAACATAATGTCGCTTGTCTGTCAATGTGATTTTAAAGTGTAATTGAAAATACATAGACGCCTTAATAAAAACGAGGATGACGCTTGATGGCTCGTGTACACCGAGTTCCGACCCAAATGTCCGCACTCCCTCTAATGAAAAATAAATAAAAACAACGTCCTATTACTTTAAAAGCTTCGTAATTGAATTTTGCTAGACTTAAAGGTCGCCGTTAATTGTTCCACGTCGTTTACTTGGAATTCATATTTATATAGAATTGTATGAAATATTTGTTTCTAAGAATTACTTAAAGGCAAAATAATCTACCACGGGACTGATAATTATTTATAACTGAACAATAGTTTTGTAACTATGTTTTCTTCTCTCTAAAAGTCAAAAAATATATTATCATATAATTATTACAACACAACTCGTACATAATTCCATCTAATCGAACAATCCATTATCAAAATAGCATAATACATTCCAACGAAACTACGAAAATCCTGACGCAAAGATGGCCAGGTGAATTTACATTCCTCTGCCATTTGATGTCCAGGGGACTGATTGGTTATGAATATAAATTGGGGTCACGGACGCAATTCAGTATTCCTAGGTATTACGTATTACACTAAGTGCCTGGGGAATAGAATCAAAGTTTACTTTGACAGCTTTTCCCTGGCGGTACATAAAAAATAAACTAAATTTAGGCCTTACTTGGGACTGATATGCGTGTCTATAAACATTACTTTACTTTTAAATAATTGAATACTCGTTCTTTCTGTCTCATATTTCTGTAAATTATTTGACTGGAATAAAAGTATGTGTTTAACCTCATTCTTTATAAAACAAAATTAATATTAGATATTAGAACATGTATTGTTTAAAGTTTAAACTTCTTAAGATTTTCAAAAAACCAACTGTTTCTATTTACTCTGTAAAGATATTGCTCTCTATTGCTAAAATAAAAAAATTATTTTGTAGTTTGAGTCAAATCCAAAAATTTATTAATTTAAGAAATGAAACAATTTTTATTCTATAACTAATTTATACTTTTTATAACATTACAATTCGTAGAAATCTACCAATGACAATCTCTTGAAATTAGTATTTCAATTTAGGTATTATTGCGTTAATATAATAAACTACAGCTACTTAGTTTTATTTATTTACAAAGATCTAGATAAAGCGTAAACGAGAGGGTATCCATTACAAAGTTTTAATTAAATGAATAAAGTATAAAACCTCATTGCTTAACCTGATTACGTGTTGAAAATAAATTAATATTTTCTCTGGTAATTGATTTGATGAACGGCTGCTTGTTTCTTCTTTGTAATTAGAGCAAAATTTAGACCGAATTCATTTTCTGAGGTAGGAGAAAACCTGAGCTTTTAAAGAGAAAAGGTCGTTTGAAAATACGCTTGTTTGTTATTCATAAAGAATAGAAAATAGCATTCTAACTAACAAGCATCTAACTAGCATAGTTATGGCAGTTGAATGAGGGAATTTTGAAAAATAGACTAAATTTATAAAACAGTGCTTTTCACATTATTTTCGAATACTATTCATTCTTATTTTTTTTTAACTAAATACTATTGCTTTATATACTAGGCGCTAAGTCCGGCTTCACGTGGGTTGACACACCATAAAAAATCATACGGTAACAATGTATTAAGTGTATTACTTAATGATTATTCTTTCTAATAGTAATGTTCTTATAGTGGTTTAATAATTTAATATGTTACAATAACAAAATCAAATCTCCTCTAGTTTTTGTATAGATGTTTAATTATATATTTGCAAATGTTAATATCGCTTACAAACACAACACAACTAACAATATTATATCTACATTTATGAAAACATACAATATACATAGAAACTCGACGTACATTATTTGGTAATAAAATTGTAGCATACGTGGCATACAAATGCATACAAACGAATAACTGACGCTGTAAAATATCTTTCCGTTGCAGGCTTTTGTTTCTCTCTAGAGCCTAATATACGCAAACTTTTCTTATTTTACGGACCGGGGAATATTTAGGACTAACTGTTTTTCTTACGTTGATTGTATTTATTATTCTATTAAAGATATACTTACTTTTTTCTGGAAATTAGATGTTATTGATATATATTTGAAGGTTAATTCTAAGTTTTAATTCGTTACTTACGATTCTCAAATAAACACTTCGTTTGTGTGTATTTTTATATAAGAAGCTGTATTAATATCAAACTAACAATACATTTTATATTTAAACATATAACAGCCTTCCTTTTTAATACAGAAGATAAAGTCTCATCAAAACTTTTCAAGGATTCTTAAGCACAAAGAAGAAATAATTAAACTAATATCATAAAATAAAATATAGGTACTTAGAAAGAACAAAATTTCCAAGAGTAATTATAACTAATTTCTATAAAAGTGACGTCAAAGGTTTAACTAGCCGTGCTCCAGACATATTAATTATAAGTTGAAAGAATACTTTTATCGTAAAAAGTGAGATTTTGCTGAAACTTTTGAGATTTATGAATAATGTTATACTAGCTGTGCCGCGCGGTTTCACCCGCGTGGCTCCGCTCCTGTTGGTCTTAGCGTGATGATATATTATAGCCTATAGCCTTCCTCGATAAATGGGCTATCTAACACCGAAACAATTTTTCAAACCGGAACAGTAGTTCCCGAGATTAGCGCGTTCAAACAAACAAACAAACATACAAACAAACAAACTCTTCAGCTTTATAATATTAAGTTATGTTATATTTTTATGCTTGAACTAATTCTGGATATTTGGAATCAATCTAAAAACGGAAAGCTTTGTAAATTGCTCTCATGTAACTTTTTACGTTATTATTTATCTATGTAGAAACATAATATGCGTTAAAAATATTTTTTATTACTTCGGTTTAATATTTCTCGTGTTAATAATTTTCCATGTTTGGGTGTGAAGTGATAACATAATAAAAGCATTTCAATATAATTGTGACGTCTTTTTATTACAGTGAAAGTATAAAAAAAGCTCATGAAAATAACGATCTAGAAGCGAGTCTTAAAACCTCAGTTTATAGCAGTAAGTATTTGCATATTATAATATCGTAAGAAATCAACCATTCTAAAATAACAAAGTTAAACCTTTGGATTACTCCGAGCAATGTTGTATTACAATGAAATATACTTCAATTGTTCTATAATGATTAATAAACATTATTTTTCAATTATGAAAGTAATTATTGTTATTACTTGTATAGCTCTTAGTTTCTAATCCTGTATTTAGTGTGCAATAAAGAATTTTTCATTTCATTCATTCAATTTTTAATATTAAAAAGTACTCCAATTCCAAGTGTAATTATAGTAACAACAATCTTGTTGAATTTAACGAAAAACTTCTGCAAGATAATCAAAACGCTCTACATCTTAATAAATATGATTGTTAAGTTAGTTAAGTTGTAATAACTGTGTAACTGACACAGTAGAGTACATTATAGAGTTATTAGGAAAGGAATAAAATGTAGAGATTTTTTAACACGCATTTATTAGCTTCACATGTAATGTTTGGATGTAACCGACTGTTTTAGACATGAATTCGACCTTTGTACAATGATCAAGGATGACAAAGGATACTAATAATTTCATGAGATTAAGCCTGTTTATTAAAAAAAAAGGGTGAAGTCCATGTCCCCTAGTGGGGTAAGGGGCAGATGCGTTATACATCTGTTTCACTGATCGATTTTCTCTAGGGACAAGTAGGTCAGCCTTCTGTGTCCTGCCAGACCGAGTTTTTTTTTCTTCGTCTCCGCCGGGAATCGAACCCAGGACCCCTCGGTGCTACGCTCACGCGTCAACCACTGTACCAAGGAGGCAGTCGAAGCCTGTTTATTAGTATATTAATTATTTTATGTCTTGCTTAATTTCATAAATATAAGAGTAGATCTAAGTAATTTTATATAGGAAAAGAAAAGTCAGTAAGTATATTACAGATTTCATATATTTGTTATAAAAATAATAAAACTGAAAATACATTTGCCTTCCGTGTAACCGCAGCGAAGCGGCAGCTCGACAATAATAAAATTTGTTTTTATAACCGCAGTGTAAGGTTCACGCCCGAGCAGTCTTGATATTTATCTAAGTTAATTAGTAATTTATCTAAGTTAATAAGTATTTGTTTATATTAAGAGTCCTAATACAAAATTGCGCTGGACGAAAGCTAGTATTTTTACGTTTGAACGCGATCATCGTGTAGTCGAGTAGCAAAGGCTGAATGCGCTCAAAGTGGAAACATTATAGGACCTTATTATCTCGTTATCGTCTACTCCACCAATTCTAATCTAGTATCGTGGGCTTCCCGACTACTACGCGCGGGAAAAACGTACTTTAGTAATTTTGTGTCTGACGGAGCAGCGCAACACGTCCTACTCCCTAAAGCGCGGAGCGCGGTCTGCCGTAACAGCGTTTGCGCTCCCGTATATAATCGAAAATTCTAGAGAACTTTAAAATATTCCATTACTTTCATAAATCATATAATATGTATTTTTTTGATTGCAAATTTTTAAGCATAAATCTATCATTTAATGTGTATTTTTTATTTATTTTTTACTCTGTTGTATGTTTTAGAAATTCGACGCCAAATACACATAAAATTTCATCAAAGTAAGGCTATTTTAACTTAGATTTTCTTTGAATTTTTGAATAAAAGTACTTTAATTGCCTCGAACATATTTTAGGATGTCTCAGTGTCTTTACTGTTGTATATTTTATATGAAAACTTCTTCTTTTAAATTCCGTGTAAACTACAAAGACACGAACGTCCCGCATGGAAAAAATTGAAACACGCCTCAGGTTATTGGCTATTAAACAAACTGGACAATGAATATCAATAAATTGTCTCGAACATATTTTAGATATTGAATGAATCTTTAATTTAAGATAATAAAACACATTGTTACTAATTTAGTTTTGTTAAACGAGCGCCTAAAGAATTACAGAAACAAGTCAAAATCACTCTAAAATCGATATGGACTCTTAAGTATTTTATGTTCCGTTTAGCTTATCTATCAGTTAAAAAGACAGTGTAGGATCTTATGTAGAAAAGTGTTAAGCTATCATTCATTAATAATAATAAATCTAAAATATAACGATAGGACAAATAGGTGCGGCGCGAATCATAGAGAAATCTTGAAAAATGGTAAATAAGAGCCTTCTGAGAGCAGTCGAAGTCACGTAGGTGTTGACCGTCTTGTTGAAGTCAACTATTAGCGTAGTAATATTTTAATATTGCGTAATTCGCACTATACTATAGGTATATGAAATTTTCTAACAGCTGTAAACAACAAAATTAATCATTGTTCCATCACTAAGCCATTTGATCCATTCTCGACAAAACAGCATAATAATGTGTATGAATTCATTATACACAATATCCTTTGTGAAGGTTTTGTGGTATTTCAGTAATATAGGATTTCAACAGCTTTGCAGATAAATAACATGTGTTTGTAATATCAAAATTATAGCTATTTAAGCTAATGTGAAAGTAAATATTATAACAAAGTAGCAATTGATAATAATAATTACCTACTAAAATGATTGTTGCTTTATCTTTTTTAAATGTTCTCAGTAATGGTATTCTGAGTTTTTATACATATTTGATTTTTGTCTTCGTTTGACTTCATACTTTTGTGAGATTTTAAGATAAAAAAATCGCAATACATTATTTTCTGTCATGTTTCTTTCTTTTATGTTCCATTAAAACTCAACGTAGACTTATAAATTGCATTTTAAATCCATTAAAAGCCTTCATGCCATTTATTAATACAGTTAAAAGTAACCACAAAAAATAAGATTGAAACACAATGGTTTCATTATCAGTGATATTATAAGAAATCAATAATACATTAGCTTTAGATAACTTTTCAATTCATTTAAACCATCCTGATTGGAATTAAATATAAACGAAGTCAGAAAGCATTACTTGATTATTCTTCTCAACGACTGAAGCAACTTTATTGATTAAATAATTACATTAATTAGTACTGTTAATAAGGTAAGACGCACGTGGAAGGAATGTAAGTGGTTGTTGAATACAAAACAAAACAATTTGATTTTCTTTGCTAGCTCTATATAGAATAATTAATTTTACGTATAAAGATAAAATTAAAATATAATTTGAAGATGTATTTTGATAATTAAAGTGAATATTAATCATTAATATTATCCTTAATTTAAAAATAGATATAGTACATTGCTTTGAACATGAATGAATAATTCAATGATTACAAAATGCTCAGCATCAGTAGTATTCAAAGTATGAATTCTAAGTAACAAAGTTTGGAATCTATTTCATAAAAATGATAATTTAGATGTAATTAAGGATCTTCTATCAATCTTGTAGACAGCCATTTTGAAAATTGAAAAATATGAGTTATGACATCGGTTGTATTAATAGTAAATTTATATTTTTGTTCGTAATGTATAAACAAAATATACTGTATTAAAAAAACTCAAACATTTACACTTAAATTGAGTAAAAATATGTGCCTCTGCATGGTCAAAATATAGAAATACATTATTAACAATAAGTTCTGAAAATAGGCTGTACAGATAATTTTAAATTGGCTCTTTTTAGTTAACAATTTATCTACTACAATTAAAAAATATATTTCCTCTTCAGAATATAGGGCAAATTCATATTTTGTTTTGAAAATAACATTATTAATGGTATAATAATTATTAATAATTGTACTTTATTACTTATTCTTTATAAAAACGGAAAAATAAAAACAAAAGCGGACAGCTGCGGCAAAACTTTCAACATTTAACTTAGCCAAACATTACGTGAGGGTGTCCTCAGGGGATTTAGCATACTTACAGTAGAATTATTGTGTGTGACAATCTTTGGAAGGGTCATTTAATATAATATACAAAGACCGTTTTCCGACCCATACACGGTGTGTTCCATACTCGACTTCTTTTTATGAGCATGAATATCTACAGCCGTACAAATAAAAACTTGCTTATTCAAACCTTATGCAATGAATAGATATGATTAGAATAAATAAAGAATAAGGATGTCATAATTTCTTACAAATAAATTTGGAATAACGTCGATGTAACTATGCTCACGCTATACAATAGGCGCGAAGCGGCAACTGTGGCGGCAACGTAGCAATTCATTCACAAAATTATGAAAAACATTGAAATTGTCTACGGTTAAGCCTTGGTGCTGTCATTTTGACGCCCGTTTGACTTCGTCGAATTTGTTGTGAAGTTTCATCATACGATGTTCTTTTTATTTATTTTTTAAATATTTATTGGAAATAATTTAAATATATCATTAAATATGCAAGCAAATGAATGAGAACGCTATCCAATATCTGGAGAACAGAAGATAAACCCACCTTGAGATAGAGAGTTGCCAAATAACTGGTACTCAAAACATACAACTCCAGGCTTAGAAGATTTATATTTTCAACGAAAGTTTATATTATTGTGATAAGTTTAGAAATAAGTTTTATGTATGTATGGTTTGGCGCATGCCGTAAATAAATAAATCATTATAAATATCAAAAGGGTTTTTCATAATTTCGTATGTTTTGACATTTCATACAAAATTTCCCATTTCAATACTTAATGAAATTATTAATTTGCTCAACTTTTTCTACATCTCGTATTACTCTCATTGCTATTATCTCAAATTTAGATTGAAAATTGATTCTAAAACTTGTAAAACACAGCACAATGTACTAAAAGATAGGTTATAACTCGGTTATGTCAGACTTATACTAGGGTGGTAGCCGGAATAAGGACGAAATAGCATTAGTATGAATACTTATTACGACGTTATACTAGGTTTCATTTATTACGTGTTTATTTGTATGATTTTTCCTTATTCTTAGTTTATTCTTTTCATAAAAAGTTATAACTCGTTTATTTGTACGGCTGTTAGTGTTTAAAATGTGTTTTGTGGTACAATTGCTTAAGCTAACTATTAAGATAATAATCTTTACAGATATTGATTACTTTTTCGTGGGATGTTTATTGAGGAAGGTTTTAGGTTGTACAACATGACGTTGCAAACAATTGAAGCGAAGTATCTAGGGGAAATTTTGTTTATTTTATTATAAATAAATGCTTACAACAAACATTTAATGCACAATATGTCTAGTTTTCATTATTGCTTTATTTCTGTTCATAACAATTAGATAGTGGATAATATATTTTCAAAGTGTAATTTTCCAGATGGAAAGAACATATTATTATTCAACGCATCGCATGTCTATCATATTCACATCAAAGTCAACTACCATTTGCTCCGACAGTTCTTTAAAACAAAAAGGGTTGATTATGTAAAACCCCTGGGTCGGATCTCAAGGGGCTGCGAAGGCTTTAGCGCTCAAGTCACGTAATTGCTTTGTGCTAGTACGACGCAAATAGCAAGGCCCATTGTGGTACGTTTTGTACGAAAATTTGGTATTATATGCCGTTGACATATGATGTTTCCTTTGTAGGATTTAGTGTAGAGCAGTAAATAAATATGATTATTTTTCCGACCCAAATATCGACCAATAGAATTGCACCATTCGACGTCACGTGGTACAACCTACATGGTATTATACTGATAATTTTTTGAAAATTTTCTCTGGTCGTTGACGTCAAACTGACAGGTTGAATTCAATAATTGTGAAATTATATTGGCCGACATTTGGGACGGAAAAATAATCCCCCGAATACCACAC
>CAJQZM010033799.1:5095-28218 GCA_907164665.1 Colias nastes
ACATCCATAAGTTTGATAAATAAATACAATTAAATAAAATCGATATTTCTTTTCCCATCACTAAATTATATGAAAAACTGCTATTGTTCAGTGCGGTATGGGGTACATCAGACCCCACATTTTGTTTTACCCATAGAATCTAAACTAACTAATCTAACCACGGGCGGCGGTAGATTTAGGTTAATGAACTCATTGTTAATAATAATCACGACAAAAGCCGCACACTTTGTCTTATTTGGCGCCAAAAAAAGGATTTTGGTCTCCTACGGGCGGTGGGGTTTAATATGCCTCGTGCCGCCACAATATCTGGTATAGGACAAGGTTTAAAACGACCCGTAACGCAGTAATGGAAAGTACAGATATATCTGTGCCGCAGGGAACGTGTTAAATTATAATTAAGCTCTTTTCTATTAAAGCTGGTGCAAAAACTGGTTTTGAAATATCGCAGAAATTTCGTACTCAGAAATATGTTTAAAACACTTCTGTATTTTATCGTTTCTAGTTCATATGCATAAATTAACTCAATAGAATGTTCGACTATCTATTATAGATTTTAGTAACATACGAACAAAATATATTGCAGTAACTGTTCATATCACAATAGCACGTAATTTGCACTTATTCATATTATTTTCGCAAATACATCACACATCAACACAAAACCGGTTCCTTTCGTTTATGAAAGACCGTGACCGATTGAATCTGTTATGACACACTGTGACCCACTGCACTCACTTTCGTGGGTTTGTGATAATTGATAGCTTTTAGACGTTTGGTGTGTGATTCTTTTTTCCTGTGTTTTGTTCATTTTGAAGAGGATAAGACGAATATAGTTTAATAATCTTATTATTATTTTTGTTATTTTATTTAATGTGCATTGTTTATAGTGCAATAGGTATCTAGGCACAAATCTAAAATAATATATTATGTGCACCATTCATAATATATTTCTGAACTAATTTGAAATTTCCGCTAAGTTTCGCTCTACCATTTTCAATAGAGACTATAGACTACTAAAACTAAACCTCAATATAAAAAATGCGACCTAATTGTACGTTTTTCGAGATAACATTACGAAGGAGGAGGATTTAACGAGGATGGGAATACCCATTAAAATCCTCCTTCTTGGTAATGTAAAATTATATTCACGGGTAAATTATTATCTATACTAATATTATAAAGCTGAAGAGTTTGATTGTTTGTTTGAACGCGCTAATCTCAGGAACTACTGGTCCGATTTGAAAAATTCTTTCGGTGTTAGATAGCCAATTTATCGAGGAGGCTATATATCATCACCCTAAGACCAACAGGAGCGGAGCAATGCGGGTGAAACCGCGCGGCACAGCTAGTAAAAAATAAACGTCTCATTTCTTATTCGTAACTAATAGTCGAGGATACTTACAGGCGTCTCATTCCATTCATGATAAGCATCATCGCATGAAAGCCTGTTAGAATTTATAATAATATAAAACAATTAACCTAATGCAATGCAGCTTATCTTACCATGTTTTACTATGATTTATTTAATAATGTTTTAACTACAGTTGGTCTACAATTTCCTCAATTAAAGTTTCCGTGCTGGTCCAGTAACATGATTAATTAGCAATTTTTTTAAATTATTGGATTCACATTGTTGATTTGAGACGATACCGGGATTTTTGACGAAAAATTCATGAAATGTTTAGTTACTTGTAAAATTTTAATTACGAAGAAATAAATTATGCCCAATTATCTTATTTTTATATCCTATGTACCTATGTAGTATGCACACAAAAATTTAAGCATCCGAATCTAGTAGCCAAAAGTTAGAGGAGACCATTTCTGCCGAAAAGTTGACGCATTGTGTGAGACAGAGAAAATATTCACATAAAGAGTATAATTTATATGTTCTGTGGTATAATCTGTAAATGCGTGTTTAATATAATTAGAGTTAACCATAATCTACGTTTGCGTTTGCCTTGCAGTATCCACAAACTGTCTATTATTTTAATATGAACTACTTATATGGTTAATATCCTAAGATATAGATGACACAGGCATAAACGCAGGTATAGGTTTTGTGTTGCTAGATATCTAAGCTCAAGTGAAAGTCCCATTGAAATACATTCAGCGGTTTCCGTGTGATGTAACGGATAGATGGCAAAATTGACAACTACTAGCCCGCGGGTTTACGTGGACCAATAATGTTCATGACAATAAGTTTTTGTAAGTCAAATTATAATTGGAAAATATGGCAAAAGTAATAATTTTTTATAGATTCCTTAAAAGAACAGTTTACATACAAGTGGCGCAGCTTTTATTCATATCTTGTTATTTTATAGAAAAGCTAACCAAAATCGCAATGACAGACGTAGATGTATGTAAAGCGTATTTAAATGCCCGGACAAGTCATCTATTCGTAATTATCATAAATAATTATTATAAACACATTAAAACGACTCATAATATGAGCAGAGTGAAAATCTACAAATAGAATCATTAGGAGAATCTGCATTATTACTGTAATATGATACCTACTTATATTGAAATAGTTAACATTATGCTTTCCAAATACCACAACCTTCAATACTTTCAAAGGTCGGGGGTACAGACGGTTCATGACTTATGAATACATAGTTAATATATTACACAAGGAAAGCGTTTAATGAAATAAAAACATCCTATAAATCATGTAATGTAACAGGGCACTTTTAACGCTATAATCTTAACAAGACAGCACCCGTTTTTGGTAGATAAATAATGATGATATACTAATAATTGGTATTATAGGATAGTAATGAAGTAAGGCATGGAGACATTCATTATAGGTAGATCTAATATTAAATTAAATTAAATTAAATTTATTTTATTTTCTCATCACAAATGTACAATCAACACATACATTGTTAATCTATATATCTTAACACTAACATTTGTGAGAGACTGGTGCCCGCGATAAGTATAAACACATACTAATATAAGTGCACATACTTTTAATGTGCAATTTAATCGATAGCTATCGCAAAAAATACTCCATATTTCAATTAAAAAAAATGTGTAGATAGGTACTAGTTTTTTCTTCGGAACATTGGAGCATGCAGGATATAAGAAGGTTTATGAATTAACGATACGTTTAATAACATTGTGTTGGACCGTGGACGCAGGTAGACTTTCATTTCCCCATATTATATAGCATTAGGACAGTATTCATCACACGTAAAAGCAGGTTAACAGTACAATTATTTTTATGCATCACACGCGGTTACACTCACGTAGATAAAATCTGCTGTCAAAAATAGCATGGTTTTTAAGCGTATGACGTTAAGGGTCAAAATGGATCAATTTCTTTTGGATTCTTATTTAATTATGCTTCGGATGTGATTTCCGGAGAGCAATCAGAAACTTGTGCTGTTGTCATATAGGTATATAGTAGCAAAAATATAAACTTCAAATCAATTACATAAAACATCTCAATACCATTATTTTAATGAATTTTAATCAAAATGGTGTCGAAATGCGTTCGAATTATATAAAAGTTGACTCGAGCAGAATTATTTATTGCAAATAAAAAATAGTTTAAGTTATCTAACGCCTTATCGGCAAATTGAAAGGACGTTTTGCACAATAATATTTTTTGGTGAGAGCTACTCGCAATTGTGCTAATTTTTTGATATCTATCTTAATTCTTAGTAACATCTTTATTGGACATTTTTTGTGTTGGTGGTAACAAGCAATTTTATTTTTTAAAGAAAGTATAAAATCTTACAGTCAATCAAGACCTTTTATGACTATTTAAAATCACATGAACTTCAGTGTTAACTTTTTAGTTTTTAGTGATGCAAAGTCTGTTTCTACATTATAAAAAATATTTCGATATAAGGAAATGTCGTCATAACAATGCTTTCCGCCAATAATTTGAGTAGGGGCGATATTCACATTGCACAATGCGCATATGAAAATACAATAAAACTTTTATCCACTTCTAAGACCAGGGCCCAGACACTACGTAAGAATGATGAACATGAAGCTCAGCCATCCATGTTCTATAATAGCAAGTCATTACACGCATTCTTCTTTATCAATTCCAGAAAGGTCATCCATGCCCAGACACTCAAGAGCTGAGCCCAGGTCGTCGAGGTTCGATGACGGTGGCAGAATGCAAGTGCCCTCCCGGCACCGCCCAGCTGCCGCACACGACGACGTGTCACAAGCTCTTCGAGAGAGGCCCTTGTAGGAAAGGCGAGTACTTCGCACCAGTCGAGGAGTCCTTCAAAAAGAGAGGGTAGGTAAGCATCATTGAGTTTGATGCATACCGCAATCCTAAAAGAATATTGGTGATGCAGCAGTTTCAATGATTTTCTTTTATGTTTTAATTGAAAAAAGTAACGATTATTAGTAGTAATGTAAGAGTTACTTATAGGAAGGATAAGGATACTTAAAACGTAATTAAATGTAAAGTTGGTAAAACATCAATTACTGTCCAATTTTTTCGTGATTGATTGACGTCCTTAAGTACCTATAGCACTATTGTGAAACCCCTTTTACTAGAACACGCTAAAACATGTATAACCTTCGCTAAATTTGCGCAACCGATGGTTTTCCAATGACTAATCCGTTTATTCGTATTCCAGTGAACGCCAAGGTATATGCGTGAGGCCGAAGCAATGTGCTGATGAGACCTTGCTCTACTGGCCTTCAGATGACCGCTGTTACTACCGGATGTCACAGGGCCCGTGCTTCCCAGGCGCCATATTGGATGTCGGGAAAGATGGCCTGGCTAATTGTACGGTAGGTTACTCGATTTTGTTATATTAGATGATAAATCGCTGCTTGTTGTTCAGCAAAGTTGAAGTTTCCACTTGTAGCAGCAGATCATAAGTTCCAGTATTGATAATTCGTGATAAATGTTTTTCAGATTATAGACTTGGTGGCATATTGCTGCAAAATATTTTAATCAAACTCATCGTTGATCTCAATTAAGTTATTATAGCCATTATGGTTAACGTCTCGATTGAGTTATTATACCACTGTAGTTAAGAGTCAATTAAGTGATTATAACACATATCCATTCCGAAACTACCATTTTTAATAAAAATAAAATATAAAATTTTAACTATCCCAATAAAAAGGCAATCTTAAAACTTTCAGTGCGAAAAGAATGGTCCAAACTACTGGCCAGTAGACGGTAACTGCTACTCCCACTACACAAGAGGGCCGTGTGAGAGGGGACAGCTGTTCCTGCCTGGAGCCAAGTGTGGCTGTGAACAACATTTACCGCACTATCATAATGAGACTGAAGGATGTTATGAATTAGGTAAGGATTTTTAAGTTAAAAAAAGACCTCAAGAATAGTTTTGCTACTGTTTTTCTCAGACCACTTCTTTGGAAGTATGGTAACGCCGGAGCGTAATAACACATTCCAAAGGGGCAATTCTATCAAGGACTGCAAAAAGTAACATTTTCGTTTTCGTGGGAGAAGAGTGACTGGTGGTGGTGGTGATGTTGACTAGAGATGAAGGAAGGCTCTATCGTATGTTAGCAACCAATTATATTATAAGTAAAAAAGTGTAGATTGGTTACCAACACAAACCTTTACACTATCGCATGAATAGAAGTCAAAGTAAGATGACTTGGTTCAATTATCATGAGCGAAAACTGTGAATGATAAATAATTATCCATAATTGTGGCTAATTAGCCTCGCTAGAGCTTTAGACCTATCTACACCTTACTACTGTTATATCATTAGCAATATGACTAAGGATATATCCCATACAATAACAAACTACCTTCAAACATCGAACATTCCAGATACCAGCGGGCCGTGTCCCAAGGGCCACACGTTCTCGCTAGCTCAGTCGGGCGCGAGCCGCCGCGCGCAGTGCACGTGCCGCGCGTTCCATGCGCGAGCCGCGGATGGCGCGTGCTATAGATTGTATACGCGGGGCCCGTGTGCGCATGATGAGATGTTGGCGAGGGATGGGAGGTGTACTAAGGTTGGTGTGAAGAGTAGCTAGGTAGTTTAGGGAAGTAGTATAGATTAAGTCGATAAAAATAGAGACCTATGCTCAGACCTGCCGTACACAAATATGTACTTAAAATTGCATAGAAGTTGGAGTCCAAGTAGTATGGCAAAGTAATTTTACCACAACGACTTAAATATAATAATATTTACGATTAAAGACCGAAATCGTAAGAGCTTTCGCATCGTGAGCTTTTTTCATAACAGCTATAACACGAATTTCGCGTTGTGGATCTTTCCTGTGATCATAACGCGTTGAACGCAAATTTTTTCACTCAAGTGTTTTCAGTCTGTAAGCCTAGCATAAGAATATGGTTTATTCTTTCTTTCCTTAAAAATGTTATGTCCTAATAATCCTTTGACCAACTTTCCAGGTGCCCTGTGGTCGCGGTAGACTATACTACCCCACCCGACGTCGCTGCTACCGCCCCGGAGCAGCTGAACCCTGTCCCGTGGGAGAAGTGTTGTCTTTTGACTTCGAAGCTCGACCTGCTGTGGACGGGATCAGCCATAATGGGGTCTGTGCTTGTGGGCCGGGAGGGCTGTGTGTGAGGAAGAAGGTCAGTATAGTGAGAAGACATGATAAATTTTATGAAAGGTTTCCAAATATAAAAAAGTGGAAGCTCTACTAAAGCTGCGGCTCTACCACAGAGCTCTACGAAACCTGCGGCTTTTTAAAAGCTACAGCTCTACAACAGAGCTCTACTAAAATTGCGGTTCTATTAACGTTGTGGCTAAGAATGTGGCTATATTAATTTTGACTTTCAAGCTAGACCCGCTGTGGACAGCCATAATGGGGTCTGTGTTTGTGGGCCGGGAGGACTGTGTGTTAAGAACATGTTAGGAAGAAGGTTTGTATAGACGCAGTCATTTGCGTTTTATTTCTACTAGGGCTGCGGCTCTACTAAGGACGCACCTTTCTGCGGAGTAATATACCATTCGCAACTACCGCAGCACCAGGTGCGATTGTGGATGAAATCTCATATAGGCCGTTGACTAGTCTCGTAATCAACATAAATTGTGTTTTAATTGGTCATAAGTCTCTTTAAACATTTGCGGTATCACTTCATGTTGATGTTGCTGCTCGAAAATATCCAAAAGTATTATATCCATCGATATACCGTCGTAACAAACAAAAATAAATTCAAATCGGACTTTGCTAATTTAAATTATTACCAAGTACCATATTTTCTTACGAAAAGACCTAGAAAACAATCCTCTTTACTTCAAATAATTTTTTATTAATACTTTATTTTTCAATTCCAGGTGATTACATGTCTGTCACGTCCCGGGGCCGTAATATTTGCGAACACTTGTCATATTCTCCACACACAAGGCCCTTGTCCCACTGGCTCTTGGCTCGTTAGAGATACACTTGGCAAGGCCAAGTGTCAGTGTCGACCTGACACTAAGTGTGACAGTTGACACTTTATAAATTAGACACACGCTTGGCAAATCTGAAGAAGAAGATTCAAGAAAAAGAAAAATAAGAAGTTTCAATGCCAAACTGTCTTTAGGTGTAAACGTAGACACTTGGACATTTTTTAAATTGTGATTTCATTCGGAACTTTTATGAATGATTAATAATGGCCTTGATAGATTAAAATATTGCCATTTTAAGAAAATAAAACAATTCTGTTCAAAGTATTGCCAGTGTTTAAGAATTGTATTGATTTTACTATTCTTGTTAAAAGTTTGACAGACTTTATCTTGGAAGATATTGCCCAATTGAGAAAAAAATTGATGATAATAGGCTGAATTGCAAAAAAACTGCCATTCAAAGAAAAGATGTAATTTTCCTATTGAATAAAGCTCATATATGGCGTATACAGAAGGCAACAAATGTGAATGAATAATAGCAAATAGTAAATAAAATATGATGTAATTCATTTTTTTTTTAATTAAAGACAGTGCCATGAGAATCTCAGTAGATAATATAGGGTGTTATTTTTAGAGGTGAAAGTGTGAACATATCATTAATTAATTATTGGTTTTAATAAACTTTTAATGTTAGTTTGAATGATGAGAATGTATTTATGTTGTGCATATTATTTTTGAGACATTTACAGTATTTTAATTGTATTTAAGTTAGAATTTTGAAATAAAATACTTTTAAAGAATTCATTGAGTTTTATTTATTAACCACTAGCTTTCCACCCAAGGCTTCGCCCGCGTTTTCAAAGAAAATACCCGCATAGTTCCCGTTCCCGTGGGATTTCCGGGATAAAAACTATCCTATATGTTAATTCAAGTTACCCTCTATAATATGTGTGCTAAATTTCATTGTAATCGGTTCAGTATCGGTTTAGTTCAGGAGTAATAAACATACCTTCCTACACATACATCCATCCTCACAAACTTTCGCATTTATAATATTAGTAGGATAGGATAGGATAGGATAGTAGGATTATTTAAGTTGTATGTAATAATTTTTAATTTATGAAAAGAGAAGGTGACTTAGTGGTAAGTATAAAAATGTTTATTTTCATTTTAAAATTATTGATATCTATAAGGTTTTAAAATTAAAATCCTTGAATAAAACTCACTCATTTATTAACTTACAATAACTTACATTAACAGTATAAAAATAGACAAAAATACAATCTAAGTACGTGATGTTTTGGCTTAACCCTTCATTGCATGATTTAAGATATTCTTGTGAAAAAAATCATAAGCATCCAGTTATAGCCCAAGGTTATGTAAAAAATAATAAAAAAAATATATGACATTTCTAAGTATTTATTTTTTAATTAAAAACATATGATGTATATTTACATCATTATGCAATCAGTATCAATGAGCCCAGTACAAAATATAATAATGAAAAGTTTTTGAGTTAGGGATCCTATTTTGCTGGACAGTGCCAACACACTGAATTCCTTGCTTGGCAAGAAAGTAAATTAGAGGCAGAGATGTATAAAAGTTATCAAAGTACACTATATAATTTTGATACCTTGGAACACCCCTCAGTAAACGAACAACTACATTCCCTGTAGCTCCTATGTCTGGTTCTCCTTCCAACCTCCCTTTATTTTCTTGTCCAGCATATAATTCAAATGTATGTGCAAAACCAGATAAATCACACAGTACATAAAATTTAAAACCCCATTTGTGGGGTTTATTTGGCAGGTACTGTTTAAGAAAGTGTGCAACCTTTGTTGCACACATCTGCTCATCCACAGACAGCCTTTGTGCCATAGGTAGTGTAGAAAATCTTTTATTGAGGTGTTCAATAACTGGACGAATCTTAAATAATCGGTCATGCTCTGCATGGCCAACAGGCTTATGAAGATCATTGTTATGAAAATGTAAACCAAGTTTGAGTCTTTCAAACTTGTTTACTGGCATAACACATGAAACAGGGCCATAACCATAAGCAGGATGCCAATATGATCTGGTATTTTGGAATCTTTGCACTGACATAAACAGCAATATTCCAAAAAACCTTTGGATATCTAATGCTGTATATATTATTTTATTATTAGCATCTTTTTGCATCAAATATAAATTGGTTTCTTCTACAATTTTGTTCATAAAATCATCATCAAAAAAATATTTAAAACATTGGTAAGGAGATTCTAGTTTAGCTATTTCAGGAGGAAAAGCTGAGCTACCTAAGAATCTAATTTTATCTTCATCAAACTCCATATTCTTCTTCTTCCAGACAAGTTTCCTCTTATCCAAAAAGAAATCTAAAATATTACCACCAGGAGAATTATTTTGATTTTCTGCTTCTTCCTGTGGTTCTTCAACAAGAGGAGGGTCTTCTTCATTATCTTGGTGATCATATTCATCGTCATTTTCATCCGCTAACAGATGTAGAAGTTCATCTCTAGTATATTGTAAATTTGATGGATCTTCATCCTCAGAGTCATCAGCTTCCAGTCCGTCTTCTGACAACCAACCATCTTCCAGCTGAGCTAGATATCGTTCTATGTCTTTGTCTACCAAGTTAGTCTAGAACAACAACAAAAAAACATATAAACTGTAAACTTTTATGAACTGAAATTTTTCCATACATCAGGTATGACGGTACTGCATAATGATGTAAATTTACGTCATACCAAATCAACTTTATTTTGGATATATTTTCCATATTTTCTTTACAATTACTAACAGATAATAAATAACTCACCTTATTTCTACTCATTGTGAAATTTTTCAAAGATTGCCGTCTATTATATACCACAAATTATTATTTTGTTTATACCGGTACAACAAATGTATCACCGTTTGCAGGTAACCAAGATAACATTGACATTTGACATTGACGTTTATTTTTTTCTCAAAATATTTACGTTCCATTTTATCCATAGATACTTAAAGAAATTACCAGGAGCAAAAACGTCAACATGGCATACCGATTTCTATGCTTTTTTTACCTGTGAACGGCTTGATGGAAATTTCCATCAAGATGCAATGAAGGGTTAAGCTAAATATAATACAGTCAGTTCGCTCTCTTGCCACTTCTAATACTTCACTTTTCTTTTAATTTCGTCTGTGATTTTCCTGTAAAAAAAAAGATACAATAATATTAAAAAAAAGTTCTATAGGTATAATTGGTATCATAGAGTAACATTATCATTTAAATATAAAAATTAGTGCTTATAAACTCTGTATCTTGCTTAAATCTATAAGTCGGAGCATGTATGTTTATTGATAAAGTAAACTAGGTTATAGGAACATATAATTACCGAAATATATCCTATAGACTTGGTTGAAAGGCATCTCAATAGCGACCGTGGCGAGAATGGAAATAATCAGCACTACCGCCATCTCTGGGACGTGGATCTGAAAGTATTATAGCAATGTTATTATCTACATATTTCTATAGTTTATGGTCTGTCTTTTATATTATTGTTTGATTATTGTTTGTTTTTTAAAATATAAAAATGACGACATGATAATAATTATTAATAAATAAATGGGGTAAAGTAAGGCTGAAGCCAATGACCTATACTAGGCTGAAGCAATATTTTTATTTTGATAAATGGCGTAGTTAATTTAAAGTACAGAGAGAGTAGAACGAATTCGATAATTTATTGGCTTTTTAACAACGCTGCAAAGACTGATGCAATATTAGTAAATTATCCCGCCATTTAATGTTTTTATTTTAGTGATAGTTTTTTTAAGGATAGTAATAATAATTCATCCATTCTTCGGGTTCTGGTTGATACCGGGATAAAAAAATTGTTATGTGACGGAGCTTTCTTACAATGAAAGAACTTATAGGCTATAGCATGATGTTCACTTTGCCTATTACCAAAAATAACTCATACATAAAAGAGTCCCTCTAAAGATTAACTCACAAGTAAGAAAGGTGTATAATACTCGGCATGTCTCTGCACACCAACGTTATAGAAGAATATCGGGAACTGCGTGAGATACACGCCGTATGCGATCTTGTTGAAGAACTTGAACACTCGCGACTCTACGAATGCTGTTCCGATTCCTGCGAAAATAAGTTGATAAAATTTAAAATATATTTTTATGAAATGGAAGATTAATTTTAGAAGTAGAATTATTAAATTGTTATAAGTATACCAGTATATCAGTAGGATATATTGACACAAACTATTATTTGTATTTTTATTGAGGTGAAAATCTATCCTTAGCCAAGTTCAGCACATTTTGGAAAATCTTAGCAATCGCTTCACCAATGTGCCAATGTTATGAAATTCAATATTTTAAACTAAAATGTTTTCCATTCTATCGCAGTCTCTACGATTGCTTATTTTTTTTTCTTTATAGTTCCTATAGGGTTCCAGAATAATTCATTTATGTTTGTCACATTTATATTATTTTCTTACAAATATTCCTATCTCACCTGCATAATCATTACAAATAGCCCAATGAGCGATGCTCATGAACAGTCCCCACAGAATAGGCGCGAACGCAGCAAACATGGCCGCCGGGAAGTGCTCGTACTTGTAGCCTTCGAGACCCATCCTGTACGGGCTGGCTATCGTGAACGCGGCTATACCGAAACTTACGCACCAGACTAGTCTGGCTTGGTTCTGGAAAGGAAAAATTAGTTTCAGAAAATTTAAATCTTACTTATACATCGTTTAAATGTGATTTGTAAAAATGTATGGCTTTATAGTTGTTTTCAGAAAATTGTTTAATTCTATATTTACTAATAGTACCTATAAATGTGAAAATTTGTAAGAATGTATGGATTCATGGTTGTGTTTCTTACTACATATTTTATGCAAACCACTGAACAAATTTTAATGATACTTGGCAGTGAATAGTGATATACCTTGTGTATTAGAATAACAAATTCATATGCGTGAAGGACTTTATGGGTTTTTTAATTTTTTTATAAGTTCTATCGAGCATAGTAGGTACCTACAGTAGGTATAGTACGAGACATCCTGTATAATCAATCCTAATAGTTATTCATGAAATTAAAGGTTTCATATCATCGAAAGGAAAATTAGCACCTACATTATAAAACAAGGACATAAACCAATTTTGAAAGAAAATTTACCAAAATATGTTTTAGCTATTTTCATACAAAATCTGTTTTTAACTAACCAGGATTAAACTTTTAAATATTTCTTGGCAATTAATATTTTAATTTATATGTTAACAAGGACTTACATCACTGAGTTTAACGCGTGATTTGTTGTTTTTAATGAAGTACGCCATCAACACTCCAATGAGGTAAATAGTAGCACGGTGTGTTGGTAGGATGTAGGAATATCTTGCTGCGTCTAAAAGTTTCGATACCCTGAAAAGATAATATACCATAATATTATGTAGTAAGTACTATGTATGCGAAATTTGCTGTGATATGAGTAAGAGAAATAGATATCAGTCTTCGACTTTTCATAGGATTTATGGAATATTTAAATTTTGCAAGTACAGTATTTACAATATATGTAGGTAAGAACAACGTAGGTACTCCAGCCTAAGAAAACTCGACTGATATGTTCAATATTCAGTCCAAATTCATGACATCAAATACTTTAAAGTACCATTGAGACACAACAGAATTTAAAGCTATAAAAGTGGACATCATAAAAAGTGGTTCTTCTAAAAAAATAAATGAAATACTTACGAGATCCCATAGTACACGAACATACTGATGTCATACCAATGTGTAGCCAAGTACCGCAGTACAGTGGAAGATACAGCTATACCCAGTATAAGAGCTAGACCTAATCTTTTGAACTTCCAGAGTATTAGCATCAAGGGGAATGTACCCACGTACAGTTGCATGTCGATACCCAGTTGATGTGTGTGGGTTAAACACTGAAAATACATAATAATATAAATAAGATTTTCTTAAGTAAATACAAACTGGTTACAAGGGTTGTAAATACAATATCTAATACTAGCTTTACCGGCAAACGTTGTACTGCATTACTCTTAACATTCAGGGTTATGAAAATAAGATGTTGGCCGATTCTCAGATCTACCCAATAGGCACGCAAAATTTCGTGAGAATCGGTGCAGTCGTTTTGGAGGATAATCCTCTGAAACAGCTACCTACGGCTACCGCGGTAACTAACATTTTAGAGAGAAGAGACATAGAAATTCTAACTTATAAGGAGACAACGTTTGTGAGGTTAAAGGGAGTATTCTCCTCTATTTAATATCTATCTTGTGAACTGATTTTGAAAACGCTTTTACCGCAAGATAGTCTTCATTACCCAATAACATAGGCTATTTTTATCCCGATCAACCCGGGGTAATGTTATAATATAGAGTTTAGTTTTAATTTAATTTGATCTGCAATAGAAGAATTCCAAATATTGAGTTACACAGTTTAATAAGAAATATGAAACCCTATCTATAAATAAATTATATTGAAGTGTAATGTTTCATCAAAAATGAGATACTTAACACAATTTGTTTATAATCAGAAACTTAACAAATTAAATCGAATTTATACTAAGGAGTTCTAGACTAGCTCCAAATACTATTACTTCTAGGTTTACGAGAAACAATCGAGGGATTAATGTTAAATGCCGCAGCTCTAGTTGAAATGGTAATTTCTTTCCCGGTTTTTAATTGAAACAGTTTCACTAAAGTAGGGCAGTTATTTGCAGGAAAATTTAGAGATCGTGCACCGTACACAAAACGAGCTAATGGCGTTTAAACGCTTGTATCTAATTGATGCTCGGTAATTTTTGTTATTAAACGTATAAATAGATGGATGACGTTGAGACTAATCTTTTCTAGTATCCAGCCCAAATAGGTATATTTCGTATTTTTATTATTTTATAAGGGTTTCAAATTCGCGTAGCATTCAAAGAGCTTAATTATTATTAATTATGGATTGCTTTTGTGCAAAGTTTTTGTTTTTAACAGTAGTCAAGCTACAGTTCAATCTGTTAAAACTTGTGAAGAAACCTGACCTATTACGGGCAAATAATTATTTTGAAAACAAAATAAATAGGACAAAGATTGATAATTATACCTCAAGTCTAAGACAATGTAGAAAAAGTAAGGTTCAAAGCGAGGATTACACTTTGCAATAGATATTAAAAGTGACACCAATAAGTTATATAAGAACCTGGGAACTGGTGCAGATTGCAAAGTATTGTTAGCAAAACAGCAAATATTAATTGATATTTCTATTCGTAACAATAATTCCCGATGGAAGTTTATTTAGCGTCCTTTTTCCGTCAGAACAATCTTGATATTAACGGGATTTGTTTTCCTTATCGTTTACTGTTTGCTCATCTCTTTCCGTATTGAAAATCAAAATGAAAAAGTAAATGAAGAAGACAAGATTCCCAATATGCCGAATTTCCTTCGATATTTAAAAATATGATTTGCATTGAATAATTTTGTTTTAATCGGCTTTCTACATGAATAGCAGATAATTGAGCTGTAGTGTATAATAGCCTTCTTGTTTGTAAACAAAAGGGGATAATTACTGAGCAAGTAATGCATATTAGCACTTGCAATTAGGCAATTTATATTGCGGAAACTGAATTGTGCTTTAATTTAATGGTAGGCTCTTCGTAATGATCGAATATACCGTTGTTTTAAACATTATTAAAAATTGAGTCAATATATTATACTACTACTTATAGTTCTTGGTTAGTTATGCGTAGTTTTCTAATGTTACTCACGCACTTTTTATTATTCTTAACCCAACATGGTTCACTAATTGCTATATTATCTATACCGAAATTATTACCTAAATATTCTCTACATTTAGACGATATTTTTCTAAGTTACTAGCTCACAAAAATCTTACCATTTCTTCAAAGCCAAAGTAATTGTGAATAAACAGGAAGCTCTTCCACATATTTTTTTCACAGACTCGGCTATGTTCCTTCACCACTAGGTTCCATTGAGGCCCGTTGTTGAGATCCGGGAGGACGTATGTACAGAATAACATTAGACTCAGGAAGAGCGGGAAAAGCCTGAAATAAGGATATTAGAAAATTATTATAAAATTAAAAATAACCATTTACTACAGATGCGTAATTGTTGATCATTTTTTTTAATAAGGTTACCTTCGTACATAGGCTACCTTCGTTACATTATCCGTGGCTTCTGAGTAGTTACTCAACCAATTTATATTGAAATAATGAATTGTCCCCTATGTAGCGACATGTGTTATGTAGTAAAGTACATAATATGACAAGTATTTAAAAATACATTATTGAAATCTTAATAAAATACTTTTCTTGTTTAAAAATAATATTAATCCTGCTATTGTGCATCCAAATAAATGCAAGAGTAACTAGCTATGTCTGTCTGATATATTTTCAACATTTCAACTTCAGAATGGATTTGGATTCGTTCAAATGTAGAGGTTTAGTGGAAAATAACATTTTCAACATGATTTTTTTGGAAATGGCCATTCTGTTTTCGCAATAAACAACTTATAAAACGTGTTTACGTAGAATTAAACCTTTAGTACACATTCTAAAAACTACTTTGAACCAAGTCAATGTATACCTAGTAATCCTACTAAAATTTAAAAATTCTTATATTCAAATTGTTATTTTTACTCAACTACAACATAAAAATGAATCGCAAAATGTGTTGCGCATAACTCGAGAACGTCTGAACCAATTTCGTTAATTCTTTTCTTATAATATTCTTTGAAGTACGAGGATGGTCCTTATGGAGAGAAAACGTAAACATGTACTGCGGTCGAAGCCGGGGCGGACCGCTAGTTTATAATAATAATTGAACAGTACAACTAATACGCTGATACATCTAAATAACTAGATTAATTAATGTTTTTGAACACGCGTTTGTAATATCTATTAATGATTCAACAGATTATTTAGTTTTAATCGTATTTCAATGTGTAAGCGTATTAGTACCGTAATTATAAGGTTTCAGAATGCAACGTTGGTTATTATGATTTATAATGCAGAGGATATAGTTCCAATATTGTTGGAATAACCAATTTGAATAGCGTAATTAAGAAATAATTATTTTAAGATGAGGACGTAAAATACGGTCACGTAGTTATTATTATACTGGGAGATAATTATGAAGATAGATAATTAATAATTATACGTCACTATTATATTACTACATTTTTATATCTTATATATTACAAAGAATGGTTTCAACTTAAATGGTATTGTTAATAAAACAGTTGAAATTGGTCGATGAATTAAGTAATTTTATATACGTGCCTAAAACATATTTTTTTAGGTCCTCCATCAAGTTCTGTATAAGGCTCTATATAGAGCTCATTTTTAAAATGCTTATCCAATCAAGAATCTTCTCCATAAACGATTTTTGGATTGTCTTTTTTGAGTTAATACATTTCGACGTCCCCCGCGAATAATCCGGTAATGACCTATTACGGGGTTCTTCATGTTATGCGTTTTTCGGCATCTAGAAGTTAAGATACACCATGTAATTTTTTTTCAGAATTTTTCTATCTTTATTTACGAAGATATAAAAAACTACGCGTATATTCCATAAAATAACATTAAAATGTATTTTAAACGAATAATATGGTTTTAGATCTTTACGAAAAATAATATCAATATGATTTGACAGTAAACGTTGTTACGATATTATTCAGGTAAATAGTTTTCTACATTATTTAATTAAGTGCTAGTACAGGCTTATTCGGGGTTTTATTAAGAAATCGATTTCCAGCTACATTCATTATGGAGTGCAAGTATGCAAGGTATTTTTTTAAACACTCTTTCTATTACTGAGCAAATGATTTACACAGCCATAGAAAAAATTAAAAGAGATGAAAGTTTGATAGATAAACGAGGCAGGCATCAGAATAGACCACATCGAAACCTTCATCTTCATCTTCATTAGATGCTGGTCGTCCGACTCAGGTTCTACCTGCTGCCCAAAATAAGCCCCCATCAGTATGGCTTCATGCCACAGAGGAGCACCGAGGACGCCCTCTATAGACTAGTGAGCCACATCAGAAATAAGAGGGAGGAGAAGAAGATTTCTGTTGTGGTATCTCTGGACATAGAGGGAGCCTTCGACAGCGCCTGGTGGCCAGCCATAAAGGTGCGGTTGGCCGAAGTTGGGTGTCCGGGGAACGTAAGGCGGGTGATCAGCAGATACCTGAGTGGAAGAGGTGTGAAAGTTAGGTATGCGGGTGTGGAAGTGAGTAGAGAGACCAACAAGGGGCGCGTGCAGGGTTCCAATGATAGGTGGGCCGCTCCTGTGGGACCTCTTGCTGGATCCTCTGCTGTGGATGTTAGAGGAGATGGATGTGTTTTGTCAGGCTTTTGCCGACGACATTGTGCTAGTGTTTGATGGAGATACTGCTTTAAAAGTAGAGACGAAGGCAAACTGCACATTGAGGAAAATTGACGAATGGGGTGTCAGAAATAAACTAAAATTCGCGCCACACAAGACATGTGCCCTGCTCTCGACACGAAAATTAAAATTTGACAGGCCACGACTTGTAATGGGGAGTGTGGACATCCAATATTTCGAAAGTATTAAGATACTGGGCCTTACTATTGATGGCGGCCTGACATTCAACGCCCATGTCGGGAGCGTTTGCAAAAAGGCAATCGCCCGTTATAAGCTATTAGCAAGAGCAGCTAAAGTAAGTTGGGGGCTTAACCCCCAAGTAGTTAAGACTATATATATCGCAGTTATAGAACCGACTATATTGTATGCATCAGCAGCGTGGGCACCCAAAGCGGAAAAGATGGGGGTCCAAAAGAGGCTTAACACCGTTCAACGGGGTTTTGCCCAGAAGATCTGCAGAGCATATCGGACTGTCTCCCTGAACTCTGCGATGCTGTTGGCTGGGATTCTCCCTCTTGACCTCAAGATACTCGAAGCTTCGAGGCTTTATGAGATCAAGAGGGGTGTGTCGCACCCGGCGGTGTTGAGGGACATGGAGATGGAACGAATGGCACCCGCGATTAAGGACCCACATCCGGCAGAGCAGGTAGAGCTGGGGTTCGGCTTGATAGATGAGGACACCTATGCCGACGTGGTTAACAGCCACGTCCACAGGGTCTATACGGACGGCAGCAAGATTGAGGGTCGAGTCAGAGCCGCCCTTTCCGGAAACCGGATTACGATCTGTGTCCTGTTTCATTCGTCAAGCGTATTTTGAGACAGGGTACGATCAGCGAATGGGATAGGAGATACGATGTAGGAGGAACGGCCGGAGTCACGAAGCTCTTTTTCCCAAGCGCTGCTGCTGCATACAAGGTAGTCGGGAAAAAGACATCACACACCACACCACACAAGTACTGATTGGTCACGGCGGATTCGCCTTCTGTGAGGTTCTGATGAGGATTCTGATTAAATTTTTAACTGTAATAGGACCATAGTATTCATAGACCATAGTTTCATGATTGTGTAATCATGTGTAATAGTCGTATCTTCAGTGCAGTGTCTATTTTCTATGATAATAATAACTATCGTGTTTTGTGAAACAATCCAAAGTTGTTTCATTTACTAAAATGTCCTGTATTTCATAAAATATACTATAATAATCATCAAATAATACTTAAGTAAACTATTCGAATAAACAGTAATAGTTATAACAATAAAATGTACGTTACTGTTAAACAATCGAATAACCAAATAATAGATTTTTACAAATGTTCAGTATACAAAACAAATAACACGAATATTAGCGCAACAAGATTTTACTGTTGCCGTCGAAAATATAAATTTACACGAACAATATCGTAAGTGACATTACTGACCAGAGCTTGACCTACACTAGTATAGTAAAATGCATCCAGCTAAATTATAACGAAGCCCTTGGGACTACTTAAATTTTGTTGAAATAACCAGATAGCTGAAAAAATTAGCTTCCATATGCGATATTAAAAGTCTCTGATACTTGTTGTTTAATGGAGTTATTAAGGAAAAATGGTTTTTTATTTTTCCTGAACATTTACACTTTTACGATTACCGGATTATTCGCGGGGGGCGTCGATTTATGTTTTACATATTTTCTGAATTATAAACAATTATTCTAAATACGAATTCTGTTTAACGAAGACATTATTTTTTTAAAAGCTCGGTTCTATACCATCCTTACCTGAACCATCTCGCTAGAAGTCTATTCTTCAAGTCAATAGTTCCTTTCTTCTCCAAGTCCTGAAGAAGGTTGTGTGCGTTGAGGAAACCGCTGAGATACAAGAAACTGTCAGTGTATACAATCGCTGATCGACCAATCACTGCCCAGGGCATACCGAATACCTACAAACAAAATATTAAGTATAATTACACTTTTATACTAGCTGCTTGACCCGGCTTGGCCCTAGATGGTTTGGGATAAAGAAATAGCCTATTTAAATTCAGAATAGTGGTTTTCTGTTACTTAAAGATTTTTTATTATCCGAATAGTACTCATGAAGGTTACGTATGACTTATGTAGATAATTTATTGTCAGTGTATTACGATAGTCAGGGTGAAACATAGCTTTTAGACAGGGTTCGAATTTGTGTATTGAGAAATATGATCGCTCTGGCGGGTCATGAGTGGCTGAATTGGTCAAGAATCCGCCCCGGATTGGCGTGAAAGGATGCCGGTTCGAGTCCCGCCTCGTGATCGAATTTTTTCCATCCTTTATAAATTTATATCTATAAAGCATTTGAATGCCATAAAACCAAAAATATCAAATTCAAGTATGATCGGTTGATTGTTGTTTAAATCATTATTTTTGTTCCTTGAAAGTGTAGTAAAATAGATTTCATTTCGTCGATCAATTCAATTATCAGGAATCGCACAATAAGAGCTATTAAGCCTTGTCAGTAGGCGTTATTTGATAAATTGTTACACGTGCGAAAAGTGATATAATTATAACACGTGTAAAATATTCTCTAGATAAATAAATAAATAGGAATGGTTATAATTCCTTAAATAAATGTACAAATAGAACGTTCTATTTATATTTGCTTTAAAAACAGGCTTCAAGAAAGGTGTGATTCAATGTTTATTTAAAAAATACGCTTCTCAAATTACTGCGTAATAATTATTTAATAAGTGCAGTGAACCTGAAATAAGCATTACAAGATATCACATTACGCGGTATAAAAGTATAGCAAATATTGGCAAAGATCTTGTTAACTACAATTACGATTCTTTATTTCCTTATTTTGTTGTCGCCTTGAAAATAACGTCGTGTACTCGTAAAGGATATTACACAAAACTTAAGTAATTTTCATTGTTTACGGGACCTTTGTACACGCAATATTTTCCAGTGAAACAGATAGAATGAAATCAATGGCGTGACATAATTTCTGAAATCGAAATTAACCGATTGATTCAAAAGTCCTCGTTGATTCGTGATTGTTTCAAGAACTGCAGCTCTATTAAATTGAAGCGTTTAGCGTGCAAGGAGTTTGTGTTATTACAAGTATTTTGTCGCCATTTATTTATTATTTTTTAAGCGTGCTGTCAGCTTTTACGAATTACGAGCATGACTAACATTCGACGTTTATTTAATTTGTGTTTATATAAAGGAACAAATAAAGATAATAAAACGACAATTTAACTTTTACAATATTGTAAGTTTCATGTAAACGTAAAAATAAGTAATGGTAGATTTTGTGTTACAATAAAGGCTATTTTTATTTAATTTAATTTAATATGCCTTACATACCTCAGAGTAGCTAGTCTTATTAACATAAGGGCTGTGTGCCATAGCCATAGACTTGTGTGCGAGCAGTAGAGCAAACGCGTTCATCCCCCGAAACGCATCCACCCCCTTCACCCTTGTAGGTGAGTCGCTTAAGTCGAAAACTTTCTTCAGATTCCGTTTAAGGGAGAATGCGTTCAGTAACTTCTCAAAATTCGTGGCACCTTCCTTACCGTCGTCCAGGATCGTGCCCAGACCGAGCAGGATTAGTATGGCTAGGAAGAATGCTCTGGAAAATTTTGTACGAAAGTACGAATAAAAGACCAATTATTTACTTCAAGGCGCAAGGACAATTTCATGAATGAATAACAAAACAATTAAGAGCTTATAATAAATGTATGGTAATTAGTAATTTAATTTTATGCATAAAATATTCTATATTGTGGATAGGTGTAAATTACAAGTATGAATGCTAATATCTGAAGCTAATCAAAAAGATCATTTCAATCGTTAAATGACATAATTATGTTCGTTCTCAAAGAGAAATTGTTAATATGCTTAGAGATTCCTTGGGCGAGCGTTAACAATATCTCTTTGAGCCTTTATATGGAGTTTATTTTACCAATGAAACATCATTCCGGAAATATATGCAAAATGGGGAAATATCGTAATTAGTGTTAATTGTAAGGGACTGTTGCTTAAGAAATTTTATGATCGTTTCCGAAACATTATAATTATTCTGTAATGAATTGTAGCTGACAATCTGCGTATTACTTGATTAGTTAGTTACTGTTTTCTTTTTAAATTGATTAAACTAAAACAATCAAGATACTAAAATGTAGAACAAACTTTAACACGATCAAACAAACATCGTATGTTTCCATGATTTACTTTAACAAATATTCTGTCTTTAAATACTTACATAGCCAAAGATTTTCCAAAGGAATACGGTTGTTTGAAGTCTTTCACAGTGCACATGGTGTTTTGGACCTTCACAGATATCCCGAGGTCAGCAAGCTTCTGAGAGAGCTCTTCTTCCAAGTCGAAGCTGCTGCAGGAACTCGGTATACACACGCCCCATAGAAGACTGGAGTATCTTGGCACTCGGTGACCCATCTAGGAGGAAAAAGATCTATTTAGTGATGCTGGTTTGTTATGTTTAGTTCTAGTAGGTTCTCGTAGTTTCTGTTGTATAGAAGTTTAGAATGATTGATGTGAGGGCTAGTTATTAGCACTTTTAAGCTTAACTGCGTATGGTCGAATCATTAAAGAGTTTTAATCGTTCGAGGAAATGGTTCTTATATTCTATAATTGCTTTTGTTTATAATTTTTCGTTTGATAATTACTCTAAAATTTGTAGGTTTGTAATTTTATATGAGTACAACAAAGCTCGTTTATTTTTACCGGGAATATGATCTACCATCTTTAACATCATTGAATAAAGCAATGCTTCCAGAGCTTTCAATGCTAATTCTTTCGTTGACAATTGTTTTTAAAACAACAATATGTGATAGCCATATAAGTTTATCAAAGAAGTCAACTGTTTCTGATTTCTGCTTTACTATTGATACACATTGTGTTGCCCAACAATAGCGCGACTAAATTGTATTTAAATAGCATTGTTTAAGGGTGACTTTGTTTCGAGAATATTTTTCCAATATGTCCAAGGGCCATTGTATTGCACAATAACAATTGTATTTCAATCAGCTCGACGCCAAATATGCTGACAAAGTAGACGGTGATATTCTTGTGGAATATTAAATAGATTGACCTTGCTATTTGCCTGATCGTGCGTGATACGGGCTGTGATACGGGTATGTCGGTGTTTAATATCGTTTAATATATGTCTGACAACCCAAGTCCAACATATTTTGACAGTTTTCCAATAATTATGATGCTTAGTTGCAAAATTATATAGCTTAACAATTAACAGTTCAAAATAGGGAATTTGAAATTATAAGTGTAATGTAGTTCTAGCTTAACATCTGAAATATTAAGTGAAAAGTTAATATAACACAATGGGTTTCTTCAAAAATAATAGAATAATAAGCAGTGGACTTATGAATAATAAAAGCACATCTTGGAATTGC